>CM031945.1:12028762-12293762 GCA_018749465.1 Paracanthobrama guichenoti
AAACACAGACATTTGATGCAGTTTCACTCATCTCCTGTGGTTTCGACTCGGGAACAAACAAACACACTTGCAGAACTCCCTTGCTGTTCTGGAAAAACAAACTGCATCCACTGTTCCCTTAACTCTGGGTTATTTGAGAAGCTGAACAAGGTCTTTCCCTCACAACCAAATACACACTTCTTTAGTGACTGATTTTGTGGTCTAAAAACAAAATGAAAGCGCTGACGACGGCTTCCGTAACCCGAACATATATATATAGAACCTTGTCTTCAAAGAGTGTACAGTGTAAATCAGTGGAGTCCAGTTTTTTTTGTTTTGGACCCTATTAACTTTCATTATATGGTCATTTTTCAAAATGCTTTTTTTAGAACATCATGAGGGTGAGTCAATGATTTTTGGGTAAATGATCCCTTTAAGAGCCCTCCAAAAACAAACCAGGCCTGTTAAAAAAATCAGTAATATAACGAAATATTAAATGATATTACTTGCAAACATAATTCGATTTTGAGTTGTGCTATGTCAGATTTGTTTATATCGGAGTTCATCTCTTGCAGGTTACCTCTTTGCACTTGGACCTCTGCTTTTTGTCACCATTTTTGATGTGTGGCTAGAGAAGTTCACCACAAAACAATCATATGTCATCAATCTGATGTCTATGGGAACTGTGGCATTTGGATGTACAGGTATTTATTCACATTTTCCTTTCTGCAGAATCTAGGCTGTTGGGCTAGGCTCAGAACATTGTGTTCTCAACGATTTCCAGCCATAACAGTCTTTTACTCTGTTGTGTCTCCAGTGCAGCAGTCCAGTTTCTATGGATACATGGGGATGCTTCCCAAGCGCTACACACAGGGCGTGATGACCGGAGAGAGTAAGAGGCTTTTTGTCATCAAATGTGGTTATGAAAATCATTATGTTTGGGCAAACTGCAAAAACAAGATTCTTATTGTTTGTTTTTTTCCTATGTAGGCACGGCAGGAGTAATGATTTCACTCAGCCGTATCTTCACTAAACTACTGATCAAAAATGAGAGGAAGAACACCATCATCTTCTTTGTCATTTCCATCTGTATGGTGCTGGTTTGTTTTGTTCTGCACATGCTGGTGCGACGGACACGCTTTGTCCAATACTACACGAGTCTGGCACGACAAGGCCTGTCCCATGCCAAAGACCACTCACACCATGGAACCCAGTACCAGGTCCACCATGATGTCATTACAGAAGAAGTAAGATTTGTAAGTTTTGCATGTCAAATGTGAGAAGGACATATTAAGATGAACCTGTTTATGGCATTTCTCCAGTAGTGATTATGTTATTGTTCTGAACAAACAAATGGCATTTTCACCACATCTCAAAAACAGGTATTTTGTTTCAGTATTTTGTGTATATATATATATACATATATATATATATATATATATATATAATAATTAACATTATTAGGGGACCAACACAACATTAATATTGTGTTGGTCCCCTTTTTGCTGCTAAATCAGCCCTGACCCGTAGTGGTATAGACTCCACTGGACCCCTGAAGGTGTGCTGTGGTATCTGGCACCAAGATGTTAGCAGCAGATCCTTTAATCCTGTAAGTTTCGAGGTGGGGCCTCCATGGATCGGACTTGTTTGTTTAGCACATCCCACAAATGCTCGACTGGATTGAGATCTGGGGAATTTAGAGGCCAAGTCAACACCTTTAGAGGCCAAGTCCCCACGTGCATCATTGAGCCTTGGCCGCCTATGACCCTGTCGCCGGGTTCACCACTGTTCCTTCCTTGGACCACTTTTGATAGATACTGACCACTGCAGACCGGGAACACCCCACAAGAGCTGCAGTTTTGGAGATGCTCTGACCCAGTCGTCTAGCCATCACAATCTGGCCCTTGTCAAACTTGCTCAAATCCTTACCTTGCCCATTTTTCCTTCTTCTAACATATCAACTTTGAGGACAAAATGTTCACTTGCTGCCTAATATATCAAACCTACTAACAGGTGCCGTGATGAAGAGATAATCAGTGTTATTCCCTTCACCTGTCATGCATGATTGGTATATATGTCAGTCATATGTTTTAAGTGGGTCCACAATGTGCTCTAGCTTTCCCATACTTTTGCTTTAAGTGTTTTTGTCATAATTACTGCTGCCCAGTCCAACATCTGGGGTCAGTTTTCGCAGGCAAAAGTTCCCAAGAATTCTGTGTAAATTATACAAATCTTCTCTCTTTGCTATGTATGTGTAACAGAGGTCAGCTAGTGAGAGCTGTGCACCTCACTCCCCTTAACTCAAGAAGCGCACTAGCAACTTACGCTATGTCTTTAGCATCCTTGTTAGTGCATCCATGCCGGAGACACCAGTTCGGCCCTGTCCCAAATGGCACACATGTGCACTTTCGGTCTTGTGGACTTAACGGACATGCGCACGCAGTGGCCATGGTCCACAAGACCGCAAGTGCACATGATCTGTGCCATTTGACGTAGGGTGTCCCATTCGTCATTTAAGCTTAAAGAAGGGTGCTTGTGAGCGCCCCCTTTGCGGTTGCTGTGCGCCCTCAATGCGCACTTCAGCTGAGCCCACAAGTTTGTGAGCTACGCAGAGGACTTCTACCCGGCAGTCAAAGCGGCATTACGTCGTGAAAGTGCGGACTCGGAGGAAAACCGTGAGGGTTTAGGGTTCCATTTGGGACAGGGCCTATGAGTCCTGCTCGAAGCGGGGCAAGTAGGACCTTAGGCATTACATATGGTTTAGAAATCCATTTGGAATTAAATAAATCAGTAGCATTATCATGCTCTGTTGGTAATGTGTGATGAAATTCAGTGAAATGTAGAATCGTAAATCTCTTTAATTTAGCTGGACTGTTTTAGTTATGCATACTCAGCTGTGTTTTCTGTAAAATCCCCCATAACTTCATTTTATTTGTGCCGCTCTGTGCTCTCTGCAGCCCTGAGAAGGACAAAGAGAGAGCATGATTTAAGTGCTCAGGTACAGGCAGTTCAGTCAGAGTAAAAGCACTTCAGTTCAGAGTAACCTCATGTTTTTCCTGTGGGTGACAGACTGAGCACTCAGCCGTTTCTCCCCTCAAGATTTCTTCATCTTCATCCAGGAATTCCTTGTTAAGAATGATTGCTAGTGGAATTTCTATCATAATTGGGAATTGATTCTAAATTCTCCAAAAATGTATGTTCTAAGAATCAAACAAAATTCGAATGGATTCCAATTTGATATTTTTATTCTGTTATGGGTATATAGTGGCCGTATATTCTGTAATTATGAGAAAAATAATCCATGAGCAATCCAATTCAAACTCCTTTAAGATTTTTTGACCTGGGACTGGCCAGAAGTCATGGCTGATTTTTAAAGTAGCAAAGACAAAATGCCCCAAAATGAGGCTATATTTGTATCTTAAAGATTCTCTTGTTTAGTCATTGCTGTGTATTTATGTTTGATATTTTTAATTAAATGCTCTTCTTTTAATGCTCTTCTATGCTAGAGTTTAAGTGTAGCAACTCTAAAGGGGTATTTCTCCTGAGCAGTTTCCTATCTGTACTGCTGTGGGATCCGAGTGCTCTTGTTTTATTTTCAGCAAATTAAGGAGATTGGTTTTACTAGCTCAGCCAGACTTAATCAAGTAATGGCCCTCCTCACACAGCCCCTGCAGAAATGCTAGTTCATCAAGAGCAGCATTACAATATCTGAATTCAGTGCACGCTCTTACAAAGTAGCAGTGACCTGCTTGATGCGGCCATTGGTTCTGATGTGTTAGTTTTTGTTACATGTATTAGTGAATGTAAGGTTGCCATATTGAACTAAAAACAATTATTGATGGTCACTTCACTGTCCTATACGCATGTAATGTATTCAGTATGAATTGTTCAGATCTCCTGTCTGTTTTCAAGGGTAATGGTGCAGTGGGCTCTTCCCCAGCTGAAGACGGCTGCACAGATTTTGCTGGAGGAAACACTTACGTAAGATTTGATGTGCCCAAACCAAAGATTAAACGGAGCTGGCCAGGCATCAAAGGTGTGATCTCATTTACAATACTGTAATTTATATATTGCTCCTCATGCATGTTACAAAGAAAGTATGATTTAGGAATGCATCAATATAGCCTAAACTGATAAACTGATTATTATAAATTATGTTCATGTCATTGCCAATAACTGAGTGGTTGATATTAAAATCCTTTATTATTTTGTCTAAATAAATAAAAAATACTGCAAATTATTTAACATGACAACATTATGTACACTATGAATTCCACTAAAGATTACATTAATGGTGTAGCCTTAGATCACCTCAAACATAATGTAAAAATATAAAACTGTAAATATGTAATATTTTCAGATAATAAAATGTTACTGTTAATGATATATTGTGCATTCCTAATAAGCAAAAATTTGCTAATATACTACCATTTAAAAGTTTTGGTGAATTTTAATCAGTTTTTGAAACTGACTCTGTATTTATTGACAGTAAAACAGTAATATTGAGAAATATTACAATTTAAAATATATATTTTTATTTGAATAGTTTAAAATGTAATTTATTCCTGTGATGGCAGAGCTGAATTTTCAGCATCATTACTCCAGTCTTCAGTGTCACATGATCCTTCAGAAATCATTCTAATATGATGATTTGATGTTCAAGAAACATTTATTATTATTATCAATGTTGTAAACCGTTTTTACTGCTTAGGATACTTTGTTTAATAGAAAGTTGAAAAGAACAGCATTTATTTTAAACAGAAATCTTTTGTAACATTATAAATGTCTACTGTCACTTTTAATGTAATGCATTCAAGATTCAAGATTCAAGAGTTTTATTTGTCACATACACAGTTATATACAGAATATACAACCGGCAGTGAAATGTAAAGCATCCTTGCTGAATAAAATAATCTTACTGATCTCAAAACTTTGAACGGTAGTATACTGTCAAAACCACCTAATTTTCTTGTAATTGGGTAATCAAGCAGTGACCCCCTCTGTTGTAGACATGATCCTGCATCGTTATGTGGTTGCCCGGGTGATCTGGACTTACATGCTGTCTATTGCCGTCACTTACTTCATCACGTTGTGCCTTTTTCCTGGACTGGAGTCTGAGATCAGGAATGTCACACTGGGGGAATGGCTTCCCATCCTGATCATGGCCATCTTCAACATATCCGACTTTGTGGGCAAAGTATGTTCAGAGACATAATGACATTACAGATTATTTTCAACATCCTTTGAAATCATTTGATGTCTAATCTTGTCTGTCTGTTTGTGTAGATCTTGGCAGCTGTGCCGTATGAATGGAACGGAACTCGTCTTCTCTTCTTTTCCTGTGTGCGAGTAGTTTTCATCCCTCTGTTCATCATGTGTGTGTATCCCGCTCAGAAGCCCACCTTCAGCCACCCGGCATGGCCTTGCATCTTCTCTCTCCTCATGGGCATCACTAATGGCTACTTTGGCAGTGTTCCCATGATTCATGCTGCAGGCAAGGTGGCACCTGAGCAGAGGGAGCTGGCAGGTAAATGTATCACTCCATTTAGATTCATAATATAAATGCAAAAGTCTATTCAGATGAACAGGTGCTTGTAAACTCTAAAAAGTCTAAACTTTCAGAAAGATGCATTTATAATCTCCTCTCTAGAGATGCAGTCATTAACTTTTAGTTCATGTGATTTTGTCCCACAGGGAACATAATGACTGTGTCCTACATGTCTGGACTGATGCTGGGCTCTGTGGTCGCCTATGCTGCCTACAGTTTCACCGCTTCGGGCTCCATCTTCCACTCAGAGACTGGCTACAACTTCACCCAGGGGTACTAGTACTCTAGTCCAAGCCAAAAAAACATGTCTCATCAATCTCATCAGGCGGCACCTTTGCCACACTGTGTAGCAACTCCGCAGTTCCCATAAATCAGACCTCTGCTGCAGGCTTCTTTTGGCCCACCTGCAATGCTGTGTGCCTGTGAATGTAGTCATATAGATGAAGAAACAAGCTTTGACACTGTAAAGAGTTATATATGTGTTCTAAGTTGTGTTGCCTCTTTTGTTCTCTGGGAGTTTTCTTCATGTTGCCAAATGTTCGCTTTCGTTAAGATGTCAAACGTTAGTTGTGTGGTAGCACTGTGAAAATCTGGGCTGAATAAGTTTGATGTTTCTCCTGGCTTAATGTCTGACTCCACATTTTGTGGTGTTGTATATGGTATTGACAGACAAACATTAATGTTTATGAGTAGGGAGAGCGGGGCACAACCTAACGCTTTTTGACTTTCTCAGTTTGTGTAAATTCACTTGAGGTTCAGAGGATTTATTTTTTTATGTGATTTTGTTTAACCAATACAGTGTATGCTTTTTTCTTGATTAACCCCGAAAGAAAGGAAGTGAAATGTGACATAGCATGCCCCATAGGTGGGGTACACTGTACACATGTGAGGGGCACATTGTAACATCATCAAATGAAGATTAAAATGTTATCTGATATAATAAATAAAAAAAATATCCAAGACAAACTAAATATTTTGTCAATAAAATACAATTATTAACTTTGTCAAATAAAATAATGGCATTTTTTAATAATTAAAAATAAACACATTTCAGTATAGAATATAATAGCGTAGTTCAAATAGGGGCTCATTGTAACGCAGTGTTAGAACACACCCGACCTGCACAACTAGGATCAGCATTAAAGAACCATCTCAACTGTTAAATAACAGATATCAGATTAAAATAATATCAGATTTGTCTTATTTTAAATAAACACAGAAAACAGAGATGAGAAATTAACTTAATAAATTTACTTTTGCTATGGTTAAATAAATGTTCAGTGATATCTTCCAAAGATTTTTAATTTTGATGCAATTTTTTTCTCTAAATAATGTTGGTATGGCAACTAGTAAATACATTAAGTTTCATCATCCTGGCATGTGTGGCAAGTGATAAACCATGCGTGTTACAACTAACGGGTTAGGTTGTGCCCCACTCTCCCCTACATTCTGACAGGAGGAACTGTACTAGATGAAGGTCATTATGTCTGAATGCATGTAAAAGGGATTTGCCAAAAAAAAAATAATAGTCTTTTGAGTGCAATATGGATACTGGACCTTTTTGCTAAAGCTAACTGAATGTAAACATCTCTAAATAAATGCTTTTTTTTTTTTTTCTTTTCTTTTCTTTCTTCTTCTTCCTTTCTCTTCCCCCATCCCCCAGAATTCAATGATGAATTCTGTCATCATTTACTCACCCTCAAGTTATTATTATTATTATTATTATTAATAATAATAATTTTATTTTAGAGAGCCCAGCCTGTCACAGGGATAGGGTATTTAAGATTTCTATTTGTCTGAAATTCTACATTATTTCACTGATATCAGTTTAGATCGTGGGGACATTTTATGTGAGACTTCCGATTTATTAGCCGCTGAGAAGAACATATCAAAATGCAGTAAACTGTAAAACTGTTTGCTACAATGCTACAAGACAATAAATTAAAATAATATGGTAAGAAATACCAGTTTGCAATATCAAGCAGCATAACGAGCTGTTTTGAAATAACTGGAATCCACTGACAACGGAAGCCAGACACGTTAAAATTACAAATGGCCGCGCCCGCTTTTACCTGAAAAATAAGGTGGATAAAAAAATGCCTGTTACGTGTAAGTCCTCAAGACAACAGATGGCGCTGCTGCACAACGTTTTCATACATTACAGTTAGGCCTACACTGTACACTGTTTTATCATTTTATGTTGGCTGCATGCGTTATATTTACAGATAAATCTGATTAAACACAAATGATAACTTAATATATAGCCTATATACCACGAGCTACAGCTCATGCTGTGTAAAAGAATGCCTACATCCTCGTTCTAATGCAGAGAGCAGATTATTCACTGGTTTAACGGCAGGACATTCTGGAGATGCTCTTTTCTGCAGTGATATGCTGCTATGAGGAGGTAACATACATGGTGGGATAATCAGCTAAATCCATTAACGCACCAGACAATGTGACTCTGTGAGAATATAAATGCAATTGACAATCAAATTCTAGGCAGTCGATCCCTGTCTGCCTCTATAGCAGGCACAGTGCAAGTTTTCTACTAATTTAGCTGACCTATTCATAGCTAATACATTCATATAAAACCTGCTGGGTTGGTATTAGCCCTCACCCAATTATTTTTTACTGAATTTAATGACAGTAGTCATATTATTAGGCTTTAATTGCATGCAGCAGGAAAAGCTTATTTCCATACTTTTAAAATATTTAGTCTCTAGATTTGCAGTATTTTTACTATATGGACAGCCTCCCTGTGGCAACCTGAGGCTGCTCAAGGGCACAATGGTGATGGGAGATCCCAGTCACTCTCCAGCTCATGGGGTTTCAAATAGCAACATGTTTTATTGACAGGTATAGATAATTGACAATATATAATATGGACAAGAGGATTGGCAAATTAAATTAATCATACTCAAACGTATGCCACCCATATGGACACCACACTTATTTGTGTCTCTGTGCATTAACCATTAACCTCTTTAACAAATATTAACATACACCATCATTATTTAACCAGTTATTTAACCACCACAATAAAAAAATACACCAATCTGACTTTCCCTCAGGTAGCCTATAAAATAACAGGAATTTCTCATGCTTGAGGATATGTCCGCTACCATTTTCCCACACACTCTTGTTTCACAAAACCACCTGAGCAGAGTACTGTGGAAACATTATGTATAGTAGTAGTGTTGTAACCACGCTGGCCTAATTAACTCCATAGAGAATTAAAATAGGGTGTAGTCTTGGTTACAATGAGGCTTCTAAATTTGGTCTAGCCGCTGGAGGGTTTCTGGTGTCTAATAGTACAGTTCCTGAACATTTTTCACTCTGCTCTAGTTCTCTGGCGCTTTGTTTTGAGCTGCCTCCAAAACTCTAGAGGAGATGGATCAACTCGTTGAAAGTTAAACAGGCCAGGATGTGCCTACTGACGTCCAATTCATCACTGGGAATTATCTTCTATATCCTTTGTTATAATCCCGCTTTGCTCCCTGTCCTCTAAACTGGATACACACCAATAGAACAATGTCAGAAAAGTAAGTTTAAGGCTCCTTGGACTGACTTTGGGTGGTTATTCTGTTTAATAGCACGGCATGGTACAGTGCCATTCAAAAGTTTGGGGTCGATACGATTTTTAAATGTTTCTGAAAAAAGTATTTTATGCTCACCAAGGCTGCATTTATTTAATCATAAAAATGCAGTAAAAACAGTAATATTGTGAAATATGATGACAATTTAAAATATTTAAAAATTATTCAGCAAAATAAAGTGTCACATGATCCATCAGAAATCATTCTATGCTGATTTTATTTAAATGTTGAAAACAGTTGTGCTGTGTGAATTTTTTTTTTTTTTTCAGGATTCTTTGAATAGAAAGTAAATGAACAGCATTTATTTCAAATAGAAATCTTTTGTAAAATGTCTTTACTGTAACTTTTGATCAATTTAAAGTGCCCCTATTATGTTTTTTCAAATATTCTCTTTCATGCAGTGTGCAATATAGCTGTTTGTGAATGTAAACGTTCTGCAAAGTTGTAAAAGTCGAAAGTGCACGATAAATAAAGTTATTGAATCGACTCTGAACCACCTAAATGAGTCGTCTGTAATTTGAATCCCACTGCGTTACTGTTCCACGTCACTAGAAAAGATATTTGCATAATGCCCGTCTATACGCTGTCCGCCTGCAAACAACTTGACCCGCCCTCAAACGTCATTCAGCGCGACAATTAAATTTCAACGCAGGATTTGCAAAATGCTTGCTCTTGAAAGATGGGTCAGTACCCAGTTTATTTGGACCAGCTTACTCCTCAAGTATGAATAATTATTGATGTATATATTTTCTACCAGGTGTTCAAAATACGTAGTTTTGTGTTTCCGGCTAACTGGCGTCATTACTGTCTTACTGTAATAGTTAATGTTAATCAGCTGTGGACCACTATTACCTAAAACTGTCTATTAATGCAGATCGTCTGTTCTTATTACTTTAAGTAAAGATAAAGGATGGAGCAAGATTTGTTTTGCAAACTTTAATGTTACATCAGTCATTCACGTTAGTGCTGAGCTAATGTATGCATCGATATTGATAAAGTTAATACAGTTCCCGCATGTGCACCACAATAAATTAGAAATACATACATTGGTTTGTTGATGAACATACACTTGTTAATGCTGATGGTGAGGAATTAATTGTTAAATTAAATGTCCTGCTCAAGTCATCCTTGCAATGGAGGTTCAGGTTGAATAACTAGTTCTTCCAATGTTTCATCATCGATTCAGAGTCGCACTCAGATTGATATGGTAAAATCAATGTCATCGTTACTGTCTTTACAGTGTGTACAATAGACCCTTTTCACATTTCCAGGTTTCTTAGAAGCGGAAGTCATCATAGTTGGGTTAACTTTTATAGCGGTGAATGAGAGAATACATTAAATATATTTTTTTTTGTGTGCCCATTTGCTCAAATAGCAAAAGAAAAACTCCACACTAGTGATTTCACAACTTTCAAAAAGAGGGAAAAAATAGAGTGAGATTGATAACGGCAGTGAAAAGAGAGAAAGATGTTAATTGTACCATCACTCTCATAGACACTGTATTAGAAACACCCTCACAGCAGCAGTATCTTGTTTTTTGTAATTAGATGCAAAAGTATTACTGTTATAAATGTATATACATAAAAAAAAAAAAAATTGAAAATACAAAAACACTTTGCATTTACTAAAACGCGTCATCACAGACGCGTCACAGGTTTCAGGAAGCCTCAGGACAGAACTGAAGTACAGTTATGGTAATGGCCCCCTTCATTAAGCCTCCAATCACAACAGACTGGGCCATCTGGCCAATCAGAGAAGAGCAGCTTGCGGAAAGGAGGGATTTAGAGAGACTGATTCATCCATCGAGTCGTTTGAGAATCATTGAAAAATGTAGTAATGTGCAATGTATATTATGAGAAAATGTTTTTTGACCTTTGATGCATGTAAACCTGTTGTAGGAGATCTCCAAAACATAATTAGCAAACTTTAAAATAGCATAATAGGGGCACTTTAATGTATGCTTGCTGAATGAGAATATTAATTTCTTTCCAAAAACTTGAAGCGGTCATGTTTTGTGAAAAAGCTTCCGCTAAGAAAAAATAAATCCATCGAAATGTAAAAAACACATGGGGCCTAGAATACAAATACTGCAGCAATACTATATTAATAGTTAATTCCACTAATGGTCATTGTCAGTACAGATAACAGAGATGCAAGATGGCGCCAGCTTTTGTAGGTGAGTTCACTCTTGTGATAGATGAACATGAAAGTTGTTTCAGACAGGTTTGCCACAGATTATGGTGAATATTAGGAAATATCTGACTGCAGGATGCCACAATTGACCAATGAAGGCTAAAACCCCAATGGTATCTCATTGTAAATATGCTACTTAGGAGTCCTTCCCTTGGGAAAGTAGGGGATTTTTATTTGTGTTTCCAAGCTGTGGTGGAATATTGTTCTTTGTAGCAAGCTTCTCAGTGAGTCAAGGACATTGCCAAGGTTGCATTCATACACTTTCTCTGACACGCACATACTCATGACTGCACAATATCTAATAGCTGTTAGTACAAGTATCAGCACACCCAAGCAAATACTAGATGTGTATGTGTTACTTTCCGCCAGGGACAATCCAATAAAAATGTACTCTGGCAATGGAGTTATTTTGCTTGAAGGTTAAACTCATGAAAAAGACATGTGAATGGTTTAAATTGTGAGTATGTCAGAGCGAGAGTCTCAGTCGTGACAGACATACTGATTACAAGGAGGTGCACTCTCAAGGGATGGAGCAGATCGTGAACATCATACCATCGTACAACAATTTTTTTCCCGCTCTGAGACCTCTAATCGAGACAGTGTTGAATGTTTAATGACATGCCAGACACTGTGGCCCCAATCTTGACTTATGCCTTCTTGCAGGAAGAGTACTGAGAAGTCCCATTTTATACTGAGAGCTTTCTAATGATCATCATATAAGGAACTAATACAATTGCAAATTACATATTTGAACCATTTATGCTGACCAAATTGTAAAAATGACTTGTTAGAGTGTGTAAGTTCTTTGATTTGTACTTTCTTTTTAATTTTTCTACTCTGCATCGTAATATGCATACTTTTACTTGTATGTATACTTCTAAACTATATACACTATGTAACTATGTAGTGCTGGTATACGGATATGTATATATATATATATATATATATATATATATATATATATATATATATACACACACACACACACACACACACACACACACATATATATACACTACGGTCAAAAGTTTGTAATAATTAAGAATGTTATGTTTAATATCATATTAGAATGAATATCTGAATGATCATGCATGATAACACTGAAGCCGTTGTAATAATGCTGAAATTTGCACAGGAATAAATTAGGCTACATTTTAAAATATATTAAAATAAAATAAACATTTTAATTTGAATAATATTTATATGTAATAATATTAAAGTATTGCTGTATTTTCCATCAAATATATCCAGCCTTGGTGAGCATAAGAGACTTCTTTCAAAAACATAAAAAAATTCTTCATTATTTCAAACTTTTGGTTGGTATTGTATAGTCACTTTATATTATGTAATGCGACAGTAATCAAGTACTGGTACATACAACATAAAATTGTAAAAGATGGTTTCTATTTCAAGTGAAATAATATGTTATTAATGAGAGAGTGCAAAGAAATCCATCTTCCAAACCATGTTTACCCAAATACACTTTGATATATCTATAATTTATATTTTAGAGCTGTTGGGACGGATGTCTCAGGAAATAACTGAAAAGTAGCTCTGGTTGTGGGTAACGTGAAGCTGAAACATTGTTGTCACAGCAAACAAGAAAAACTGACATGGATCATTTAAAATGACAAACCTCTGGGGAATCACTGTTTGTAAAAACGTTGTTTATTTGTCCATCTGTTCTGATAAAATTATATTCATCAAACCACATTCATCTGCATAGAAGAACGGAACTGAGGCACAACCAAGAAAAGACGCAAGCTGCATTTTAACGGGGCAGGGTGAGGTGCTTCTGTTGGGTTAGATGTCTTAGAGCAGCACATTCATTTCCATGTTGGCTGGTTTTAAGTTATTGTACAGTCAGGGCTCTTGTAATAGCCACTTGTGGGTGTCTGAATTACCATGACCCAGTTAATGGCAGGGATACAGAGACTGTAATGAGCAGACTGGAAAGGTTACATTTGACACAGCTGCTCCAGACAGTGCTAAGAGTCGGACTTGACTGTGAAGGTGCTAATGTGGCTACACTAGATGACTCATAGAGCAGGAGAAACACTGGGAAGGACAGATGCAGCTGAAGCTGAAGACAAAAACACATTGTTTAAGAACTAGACGTATCTACACAAGCTAAATGTTATCAGTATCAAGTATCATGTTATCAGATAAGTTTTCCCATGGATTTCCATGCTGGTCCAGGCTAGTTTATGCTGGTTATTGCTTATTTTCAACAAACCAGCATTCTATGAGAGGGAGTCCAAAAGACATGGTGGTTATCAGTGTTGGGGGTACATTTTTCAAGTAACTAACACATTAAGTTTAAATTTACAACAAAATATCGGAGTTACTTTTTCAAATAAGTAATGCAAGTTACTTTGTTTTCCCATTGACTGAGACCTCTCTTGTCCCCATGCTGAGTTATGCTGCCTTCACATGCTATCAGGATTGTCGTAAATACTAGTTTCCTAGTTAAAAAATTGGACATGAATGCCCTCTCAAGTTAAAACTTGAATGCGACGAGCTCGTAATAGTAGCGTATGTGTAGCATTGTGTGTGCACATAATGGTTATTGTAGTACTTGACTAAATGTGAGCAGACATTTACTCATCTCACTTGCAAAAAAACTGATTCAGTATTTCTTAAAGTGAATAAAAACAGTAAAATGCAAACTAAGAATATTATGCAATAATTAAATGTTAAATAACACAAATATACTTTATGTATTTAATCTCACTTTCCAACCACTGTCTTTGCTGCTGTCCTTTGATGATCCAGTTCAACCATAGGAATACGTAAAAATGACTTTAGATGAACATCAATTTCTTCTTTTTTATTGCTGAAGTAAGAGTGTTGAACTTTCTTTTCCTGTGTCCTTTTCTTCTGCAATCCAGAATTGGCAGCACAGCTGAAAGGTTTGTTTGAGCTGTGCCCTCTACTGTACAGGCATGCACTGCAAAAAATGCTTTTCTTACTTAGTATTTTTGTCTTGTTTTAAGTCCAAATATCTAAAAATTCTTACATTAAGAAGCATTTACTAAACAAGCAAAAGTCTTGTTTTGGGAAAAAAATAACTTAAAATAAGCAAAATAATCTTGTTTTCTGTTAGAATTAAGATTATTTAGCTTACCCCATTTTTTTTGCAGTGTGAATTTGCATTCCTTTAGCCTGAGGCTTAATCATTTTAATTTAGGTGTGAAAGAGACACATTTTGTTTAATTTGTTATTTTAAAAAAACAAAAAAAAACAAGCAAGCCCAGCCCAGCCCAGCCCAGGTGAGAAAAGGTAACACAGAAGTAATGTAACTCTCTACTTTCCGTAAAAAGTAACCAAGAAGTACAATTAGTTACTTTTTTTAGAAGGTAACACAATATTGTAAAGTATTACTTTTAAAAGTAACTTTCACCAAACACTGGTGGTTATCAGCAATGCTTTTATTTATTTATTTGTTAAAAAGACTATGAATGTGTTACCAGTGATAAAAAAAGAAAAGAAAAAAAGTAAATTCCAAGACAGTGAAACAAATTAATCTGTTGCTTCAGAGATATTCCAGGAAGTGATTGACATTGCGTTTATGCTTTGATTTTACAGTGACAGAAGTAACAGAGGAATCACACTAGAGACCACATGCTGGCTCTGTTTTCTTTTCTTTTTTAATTCTTTTTTTCTCTGAAAGCACCGCATCCTGCCTTTCTACTTCTGGATTATGAGATAAACGCAGGCAAAAGATCCACTTTGAGCAGCAAATGCAATCAGGATTATGATTGTGCTGTACAGAACTGAATACAAATCATCAGAGTCATGATTATAATTCAGGTTCCATTCACGTATTTGCATGCTAAACCTCTTTTACGGTTAAAAGTGGTACAAACTTGATTTTTAGATATCATTTATGAACCTCTTTTTTATTACACACAAGACATTAGCTGTAGTTTACGGGCTTTTGGTGAAAAGCAGGTTTATATGAGATTATGCATTTACTTTTGTATATGGCTTTAGTGGCATGGTTATGGATTGGATTATGATTTGACAGAAAGAGACAGAGGAACAGATTAGTATGACCTCAATTTTCACTTACACATGCACTCAATATGGGATTGGATTTCAGATCAGGTGTTACACAGGGGGCTTTTTTTAATCTGGGCCAGGGAATGTCTGCCGGTGTTGAATGAAAGCACTGGTCTCCACAGCATTAGTGAGCATGTCCACTGATCCCTCACTTTCTTTAGGCCAACTTTTTTCATATATATATATATCTGCTATTGGTACTTATTATTTTCAAGAAAATTTTCAAAGCATTTTGTGGAACCAGAACCATGTGAAATATGTTCCCTGGAGAAAAGAAAATTGGTTTCCCATCAACTCTCAATATATGGTCGTTCTCCATTTTACAGCTACCCAGCAGGACTCCACTGAAATGGCTGCTGGTAGGATTACTGCATTGTGTCGAAAAGGAGAGCATATAAACCTTGTGACGTCACTTTTGGTAAGCCAGCATTCAATGAAAGTCATTTTATGAATTGTAGCTGTGCTGTAACTCTTCTCCAGTCAGGCTTCACAGTTGAGTACAAGTGTGTTTTATTGTTCTATAAACCTGGTTTGTCAGGACAACCACTGTTCTCCTCGTCCACTAATGGTTTTCACAATGTTAATGCTTTAAAAAGTACTGTAGAAAAACTCTTAGCTGCTGAGGTAACAATTGGGCAGTTTTGTTATTAGAAACCATTCTCCACACAAAAGGAAAGTCATCTGGATTCTGAAACATTCTAACACAGCTTCTACATTCAATGTTTTACATTATGATATTTTAAAAATGTATATTTATAGTTTTATATTAGTTATACTTTCCTTAGTCGAAAAATCCAAATAAATAACTCCAATTTCTGTCATAATTTGGAACCAAATCTAAGGGAATCTAATGGGATGTCTCTTATTGGATTAAGGCCCCATATTAAATTGTATAAAATTTGTCCATTCGCATTCTGGTGGGACAAACTTTTCTGTAAAGTTCACTTTGGCAAGCTGTTTCGAACTCCCAAAATGAACTTAATTTGGCCTGATTTTCGTCACACCAGTTTGTTCTTCGACTTTGCTTACGTATATCGGGCCTTTACAGCATACTGTAACACAAAATAAAAACCTTAATATTTATATGGTTTCCAAATATTATCTGGATAAAATGCCTGACACTAAGACCCAACCCTTTGACTACAACAATATTCAAAGGCCCCATGATTTTAGTTTCCAGATGTTCATGACCTACAGGTTTAAGGATAAGGATTTTTACAAATATTTTGTACTGAAAATTTCTACCCTACTAAAATATTTGGAGTTTGGCATGACTATAAAAATTGATATTTATTAAAAATCTTTTTTTTTTTTCTTTCATTTTAACTGATTTTATTAATTTACATGGCTTTTCTCAGGTATAATAATCACACTTTTAAAACAGGCGTCCTCATATACACTGTCAGAAAAAAAGGTACATTGCTGTCACTGGGGCGGTACCCTAAGGTACAAAATTGAAAAAGGTACTAATATGTACCTTTAAGGTACTAATACGCACTCTTAAAGTACTGATATGTACCTTTAAGGTACTAATACGCACTCTTAAAGTACTGATATGTACTTTTAAGGTACTAATATGTATCATTTAGGTACAAAGATGTACCTTTTCACTTTTGTACCTTTTGACAGCACTGTACTGAATGGTTGATGATCAGCATTTTTTTTCTGAGAGTGTAGCCATAGCAAGAGGGTTGGATAAATGAATATAAGAAATATCTTGATTTGTAGTTGTTTGGCTTATTTCAATGCTTGTTTTGTCTTATTTAAATCTTTTTAAGTCTAAATCTTTTTAATCTTGAAAATTCCCCCTTGAAGTTTGCTGAGGCCCCTAGTGGGTCCCGGCCCTGATTTGAACATAGATAGGAATTTCAATAAAATCTTTTAGGATTGATTTTGAAGCTCATATATTTCCCATGTGTTTTTTTTTTTTTTTTTTTTTGAAGTACCCTGAATGTCATTTAAAACGACTAGAAGATTTCTGATAAAGATGACACAATATCCAAAAGAACTCTTAAAAATCAACTAGAGATAAAATAAACCTCTATTATTAGTAGATCACATTTGATTTGATCCCATTAGATTTTGAAAAATTCCGTAGGGAATTTATTTATTATTTTTTGACCATAGGAATGCTTTGAATAATTCTTGCAAGAACAGCAATGATTTGAATCTTGACAAATGCTCTGTTCGGAAGAAGACAGCCAAGTCATAGGAGTATTTAGATAATGTTGTTTCACTGAATACTGCTATAAGGCACAGCAATTCAGAGAGCTTCGGATCTTGTCATGCGAATTGCAGCGTGCGTTTCAATATCCAAGCCACATTTACTGTCACTGTAAAGCACCCCCAAGGATGTCTGGGATGCCTGTAAAAAATTGCATCCATCAATGCTCTGTTCAAGCGATCACAAATCCAGGAAAAACGGTTTGACAGCAAGGACATGGGTATGGGGTTTTGTTATAAAACATGTTGATTGAATCTGTGCAAAATTATAAAAAACATTCTAAGGTCTTACAGAAGATGGGATGGCTTCTGTTTGTCATGCTCCTTGGCTTCTGCTCTGTTAAAGGCCATGAAGGCTGGGCTGGTATGACCCAGATTTGCAGACAGCTGTTTCTATGCATTGGACACACCCCAGAGAGCACAGGAGATGGAACCATTAGAAATCAAAAGGAAACAAAGTGCGATCAGCCTTGCTGGGCTTGAAATAGCATATGTTTTACTGCAACTTCCTCCCAATCCTTTATACACGTTTTATAATTTTATGCTCCCCACACAGCTGGGTATCTCATTTTGGAGAAGGGGTGCTGCTAACAGCTTATTTGGTCTGAGCCAGAAAGCTCATAAGGCAAAATGAGTAATGAAGGTTTCCACCCATGCGGTATGACTAACATTTTAGAGACATTACATCCTTGGAGGAAAAACACTGCTTGCATGTAGGATTCAAACATGGCAAGGGCTGCTTCACAATGCTGTAGTAAATGTGTTTGACAGTCAATCCCTGCAGACATGAGCTGCAATTATACAATGCGTTGTTCAAGTTTAGAACTACACAATGCCAAAGGTCGTTGAAATTTGTGGTTTGCGTTCACCACGCATGCTACATTTTAAGCGAGAAAATTATCATCCAGCTGACACATTTACAACTGCAGCCCAACAAAACAATTACGAGTGTGATAATGCTTTTGTACAAGAGAACTAGGAAACAAGAAGTTAATACTGAATTTTACAGTAATAAAATGGCAGCTGTACTTTACTATACAAATATGGTAGCAACATTTTATATTTTACGGATTGACCTTAAATGTTTTTAAAAACACGCATTTCATTAACTGAAGTAATGTTAATTACTAAATAACTCAATTCTGTTTTTTACCTTTATAAAACTGACAACCATTATTAAAACACAGGTGGTAAGAAAGCCACATGGTTCATCACAAGTAACTTTTACTCAAGCTGGGGTAAATACACAAGCTGACACACACAGTGTCATATGCACAAACACAAAACACCATCACGGTAACATGACACTAAAATAATGCAATAAACATTCATTAAACAAGATCAAATGTAACATAAAACCCTATAGAACTGATAAGAAAAAACTAAGAATAAACAGTTGTTTCGATAAAGAACAAACAAACAAAAAAAAACTCATCAAATTTTAGCGATTTTCCATGTAAATTATAAGATCAGTTGTTCTTTTCACTTCCAAAACTGCATATTTCATACCGTCAAATGACTTGAAATGTCCTATTAGATCTATAACAGTTTTCTCCATATTGAGTAAGGTCCTGTTAACAGGTTTTTACTGTTGCGTTTTTATAGTCTTTTGCCATTAAAATTACAATAATTTTTACAGTGAATCTTACATTTCAGGCACAATATTGACAGATACTTAGTGTATTTTTGCTTTGCCAATAAAAGTTACAAACAAAGCTACAACAGAATGAACTGTTGAGTCTCAAAGCGACACACAGTAGCATTTCTTTTCCAAATGAATCAGTGGCTGTCTGAAATTGCCCCCTCTTATACAGTGCACTATTTGAGGGAACAGTAATTTGTAATGGTGTCAGATATTATCGAGTGCACTCATTCAATCCCATAATGCACCTATAATGAGAGTACAACCAATGCACAATATCTTCTTGCCAGAAGATCCGCAGCAGTTCCAGTGTCCTATTTCACTCACTTGTTTTCATTCACTCATTCGGTCAACTATATGAATGTTGTATGGTGGTATAGAGGCGATTTCAGATACAGAGTTTTTGAATGAGTTCAGTGAATGATTCAGTGACTCACGTATACACATAGCAAAGGCACATCGGAACACAAAGCACTAACAATTATTCATTTCTATGGCAATACTATCATCTGTAAAATGAAGTGGTCAGGTGGTACAGTGGTCACAGAGCTCTCAGAGTTAATTCAGATGTTTGTACACAACAGAAGAAGCACTCTTTTACAGATGTCTAGGAGGCATCGCCTACACGCGCTGTCTGTCAGACAGCCTCTTTTCTGGAGAGGTCACACAGTCAAAACACAGTAAAAATTTTTGTCCGTAATATGTATCAGCACTTTTGAAGAAACAGAAAGGTAGGATATATTATAATAGCCTATACGCCTTAATCAAATGGAAGTAATGTGACCCAAGAGTCTTTATAAAAGCCAACACGATTGCGGCATACAGCGATGCCATCATTCAGGAAACCACCTGAAAGTGCTGTTAGCAACATGCACATATTTCCTGAGCATTAGCACGACACCGTCAGCTGGATATAGATCATCGACAGTGACAGTTTCATTAAAGTCTTTCAAACATTTGTCTCTCATTCTTGTAATGTGAAGTTGCTTTTGTGCCAAAGCGGCAAAGCTTCTCTCTCATCTGCGTGCACTTGTCTACTTTGTGGAGTGACACGAGCAGCTGCATCTGGGCGCCTTTTCAGAGGAGGAAGCCGATACTCGTGATGTCATGATTAAAAGAATGCTGAAAAGACCGAGTGTAACTGTAATAAGGTATTGTTTGGCATGCTAAGTCTCGGCTCCCGGGGTGAGCTGTGGTTTTGAAAATGTGGCTCCAGAAATGGCAAGCATGTTGTGGTTGATAGAGGCTGACGCCCGCACTCTAGAGGCCTCAGATTCACCGACAACGCAAACCACACACGGGTAGATGAAAATGCAGTGTGGGTGCATTCAGAAGGAGACAGTGCATATTAACGGGAGTTTGTTTTTGTCATGCTATGCTATTTTTGCACAGTCGCTAGCAAACTTCAAAGCCACTTTCACGCTGGGTTTTTGCACACGAGTAGGCTTCAATGCATATTGCGCTTTGTTAACATTTTCATACAAGTTAGTTGTTTTATTGCATAAAACCTAAGTTCCTGTGAAAAATAAAGATTACATTATTTTATTCCAGCAGCTGCTGAATAGTATGGTTACTGTGTTTTACTCATTACACATCGAACGTTTTACTCGTAACTGTTACACATAGCAAACATCGGAACACAGTTATTAATTTCTATCATTCTACAGAATTGTCCACTTTTGGTATGGCAAGATGTCTTAAAATGTATTTCTTTTTCTAACATTTAAACTCAGACCACATTATTAGATTACCTTTGACTTTATGAATACTCATAAATGACACCTAATGATTGTTTGTATTTTTGGTGCATTTATTTAAAGACATTTATTTTATTTTTGTCACTGGTGTTACCTTACTTCTTTGGCAATATTAAAGGTTTTAAGAAATATTATTTCTCAATTTCTTCAGCATATGTAGTCAGAGTTACAGAAAAATAATGATAATGCAACAAATAAGGATATTATGTTTTATGTTTTTGTTAAAAGTGTAATTGAATGATGTTAGTTCATTTGTGCAACCATGTATTTGCTATAACAATGAAAGTATTTGAAAAACAGTTATAAATATAATGTTATATAATGATGCAATCCTTTAAATCTTAACTCTTGAGTTTAGCAGAATTCAATGGATGTAAAATTATCATCATGTCACATGTGAAACATTTTATTTAATGTGACAGTAACACTGTGACATAACACTGTGAATCACCAGTGACATACATAAGACCAAAGATACTTCAATTATAATTAAGTAGATGAGACTAAATTGTTACATTTTGCATACATTTGAAAATTTTTTACATTTGGACAATCACAGACAATCAGTTAGTGAAAGCAGTTTTTCTTCAAGTATTCTGCTCTACGTTCAGGATCAGCATCCCTACGCTGTCTGCAAATTCACTGCTACTCCGCTGCACTCAATTTAGCCATACCTGACCAAAGGAGGATTCACAATGATAAAAAAAAGTTAGAATCACCAAATCTTAGTGCCAAAAGAACTAAATGAATAGCTTTGAAAAAAGTCACAATAAGAGACAATTTTCATGAGAAAATGCATTTTACAAAATGGCTGCTGCAAGGCATACTCACTAAATGAAGTAGTTTAATCCATTTGTATTCTAGTTTTTTTTTTTTTTTTTTTTTTTTACAATTCCCTAACAATAAAGTAGGTCATGCCAGTGAGTTCAACTAAAAGCTTCATATGAAATTATAAATGAGAAAAATTCTGATAACTGAAAAGAGATGGTGTGCTTTCCATGTGCCTTTCTTCATAGATCTTCAGAAAATAGGAAGGAAGTCAAATGATGTCATCAGTGTGGTTTGTAGAGTTTTCTGTTAAACGGTGACACCAGTGACACAACTCCATGGGGACCACTACTTTCATTATATGTTATAATATTTATTCAGCATTTTGTTTATTTATGTCATTTACATTTTATATTTGATATATATACATTATTGTATTTTAAATGGCAGAAAAACCTGTTTTTGACCTCTAAATAAAGCACTTTCTCTATGTACTTGATCGTGGGGACAAGCACTTCTGTGGTGCTTGGAATTCTACATAATTAATTAAAAACAAATATTACCACATTGATGGCTCAAGAAGCATAAGGCATATGGTTTCATTGTAAAATCTAAAGAAATTGTAACCCTGAAGTATTCAAGTGTGATATTTCTGTAAAGGCTAGGGACAAAAAAATTGGACATTTCCATAGAATGACCCATCTGTAAGATGAAGTGGTCAGGTGGTACAGTGTTGCACAAATCAGAGCTCTCAGAAAATTCGGAGTTAATTCAGTAAAACGCTTGTGTGTAATGAATAAAACGTTCGATTGTAGATGATTTTAAAGGTTTTGCGCAGCAATATAGCCTGCTTGTAAGCCATCATCCCCTTTCTGTCAAACTCTATGCTTCCTTATGTATATGTCAATATTTTACAACACATTTACCGAACCTAAAAAATAATAATAACAACTTTGATCATGGTCAGAAGCAAAGAAATATTAATAATTGATATGCATGCACTTGATATTTTTCAAATCCATGCAGGTTTACAGAAATTTAGGCATCCATCATCCCGGTCATGGTTTCCAAGAGATCAATAATGCAAAATGACACTTTTTATATGCAGGGTCAAAGCGAAAGCCTTCCATTTTCTGTGTGATTTATTTCTGTGCTAGAAGCTGTCACCTTCCATCACAGCAGCTTTTATCACTAAATAAAAAGCTGTGCTATAAATTGCAAGCATCGTGGGTCATTCTCTCACAATGCAGTGACGCTCACGCTGTGCCACAGCAATCCTGCTCTTCATCTGACCAATTTATTCAAAGCATCAGGCCTTTATTTAACACGCAAGAGGTCAGATGACCTTCCAAGGTAGGTGCGCCAGGGTTAATGGCAAACAGCTGAAGCACATCACATTGTATTTCCCAGAATTCATGGCCAGCTATACTTACCATCCAGCTCTGAGTCACCTTCATGCACATAAAGACTCTTTAGACCCTAAGATAAGCATCACGGTAGAACAAAATCAATATTGTGTTTTTGTTGCTTCATGTCCTTAAACATGTCTTTATTGATAAACACTCATTTGTGGCACAGTCTTTGATTGCATTTGTGCTGAATGTGTACCTTTTTATCTCTTGGAATGTATAGCCTGAGAATGACTTAAAAAAAGTCCACATCTGTTCATTTAGATTTACGTACTGCTCTTTTATTACTACCAGGCATTTATAACCATTGCCATTTATAATTAGTCATTTAATGTTACTAGGTTCCCATAAACTGTTTATTTATGATACCATGATGCATTCTGCAGTTTTAATCTTCTCTGTATTGACACAGAAAGCAAATACATCAAGCAAAATGATTTCTATTGTATGTGATTGATGACATGAAGCAAAATGAGAGCAAATGAGCAAGACTGATGGAGTCCAGCAACAAAGCAGAAAATGACAGTCATTTGTCCCTCTTCTATGGATCAATAGGCATACAATGAATTCTGAAAATGTCATAGGAGGGTTTTGTTCCACCGCTTGTTTGTCACGGCTCTCATAACCAAATAAAATGTGCTGGTCGAAGAACACTCTTATTGCATCGCATACTCCTTTTTTAGGGTCTCTATGCTGTTTGTACATTCCCCTTTACAACCACAGTCAGAAGTCCTATGGCTGAAATCGAAAGTGTGGGAAGCTTTAGCGGTGACATGCAAGCTATTTACCGAACAATGACACTGGCGTATATGCAGTTTAAAGGCAAAAACAATATGTTTTTGTGGTAATCTGGATCTTAAACAGGTGTTGCAGACACTCTCTCCCAGTGTAACTGGTCTAGAAATGTAAATAAACACATCTAACTCATATCGTAAGCCATTATAAGACAATTCCCAACCTCATATTATTATATGAAAACAACATAAGCAAGCTTGTGGGTACCTGTGAGTAGGTGAAATGCCTGGCAATAAGTGAAAACTTAAGAAATATTTCACTTTGTGATCAGGTTAATGCATATTAAATGACAGAACTGGCATCAGAAGGTTCCCTTGTTTAAAATCATTTTACTTTTACTTTGTGTTTTTTATGTAATTGTTGAAAAATTCATCCAACTTGTTTTAAAATGCTATTTTCTTTTTTACCTTTTGAATTAAAGGCTTAGTTCACCCAAAAATGAAAACTCATTTATTGCTCACCTTCATGTCATCCCAGTTCTGTAAAATGGTTTAAGCTCAGTTTTATGAAGTGACGTGAGTACTTCGTTTGCACAAAAAAAACACATAATTTACCCCTTTATTTACAAAATATTGTAAAGGTTAAATCATTGGAGTCACATGGATACTCTTGATGTCTTTACCACCTTTCTGGGGCTTGAAAGTGGTAGTTGCGTAGGCTGTCAGTGGATGGACAGAAAGCTTTCAGATTTCATTAAAAGACCTTCATTTGTGTTCCGAAGATGAACGAATGTCTCACGGGTTTGGAACGACATGAGGGTGAGTAATTTTTAGGTGAACGAACCCTTTAAAATGCTTTGAGCGCTAATGAAATGGAGGAAGGGCCTGAACTGTACTTATATTTGACTTGTATATAAACTGTAGATTAAAAAAAAAAGTTAAAGTAAAATTGAGTTACAGATATTAAAGCAAATAAGATTACAACAATCCCCAGACTCCCCTATTTAATACCTGTAAAGAGGTAATTGATGGAAAATGGACAACCCCATGTACACTTAATTGACTGTAACACCTTCTAAAACTCAACCATAGATGAGCAGCTGAGATAAAGCATGGTTTTCCATGAAAATCAACCTCTTTCTTGCAGAATTGTTATGTTGTTCCCATGACTTTTTAATAGCACGTTTTTAACCATCGCCGTCCTCAGAACACAGTGCCAGCTTTGTGCTATTTAAAGATGGTGGGAGCGACAAAGTGCGTGAACATTCTGATTTTGTGTACTTTTCATTATTCCCTTGTACCTAGCAGCTGTTTAAAAGTAACAGGATCTTTTCCACCATCACCGATAAAGCAAAATAATTTCCCCATATCACGAAAACATGCGGTCCAGGTGTTCAAAGATCCAATAGCATAAAACTGAAATCAGAAGCACTAGGAACATAAATATGCACTATATTTTACAATCTCATCTATAATCCACATCAGCAAGCATGTAATCAGCCAGTCTTTCTGTGAAGTTTGGTAAATAAATAAATAAATAACTTTAAAATGATATTATTCTCAACTCCAAAGCCCTAAAGAACTCTTTTGATATTAAGGTTTAATTGCGGCTCTGATGTGCATCAGATCAGAGTATTATTTGCATATAACAAAACACAAACTTGCATAAACAACATCATTATGGCATCAGTACATTTAATCTCACTATTAAGCATCAGAACCCAAGCACACTTACAAGAGGGGAAAAAATGGCTTAAAAAGCCAAATTGTCGTGATATGTTTATGATCACAGAGCTTAAATCAAAGCACGTCGAGGGACTCCAAATGTTCCGTGCTGCATTGTGAATAATGAATGGTCAGATATGTCACAGCCTCTTGAAACAGTGGGGGGTTCGACTGCGAACATTGTGGCTAGACGACAGTAGTGTTGCATGAGGGCCTTATTTCCCCATGCTGAGGACGGAGTGTCATGTGTGTGCGAACTCAGCCAAAGCTCAAGGGGAGAAGATGGACTTAAATTCTGCTCTGGCAACAAAATTCTATTCTGACTGACACTTGAGGACCAGAAGTCAGTAGAAGCTGGCAGACAAAGAGAGCGGGAAGGTCACGGGAGGTCAGGCGTGCTTGGGAAAGTGCGTAGTTCGGCTCTGGCCGAAACGTCTGAAGCAGTGCCCTTTTGAAAGCCTGCATCTCGACTACCGAGGTACACTGCTGGTTTGTGATGAACCCAGGGATAATACAAAGCCTGAGTTAATTAAAAATGTCAAACGCTCTCCCACCCACATTGAACACCCCTTCAATAGGGCCTGATTTGAACTGCGTTTAATTTTTCATTGAAATAAGTTTAATTTCCTGAAAGCTCTCTCTGACCCTCAGAGTCTGATAGACGCTTTCTGTCAAGTCCCTGATTGGATTTCACTGGAAATGTTTAAGCCACAACAACATTCTTATTTGTTTTTTTCCAGAGGAAGATTAAGGTTTTACAAATGGATTTGCTGTAGTACTTGTATTAAAAACTTGAAACTAAGGAATATTTCGGGAAAGAAAAAAAAAGTAGTGAATTTTAAGTATGTATTTACAGTCTTTATATATTAGATTATGTTATGGATTATATTCTATCAAAGTGTTTCTATAATTTCTAAAGTCGTGGAAAAAATGCAGCCTAAACTTTCGATGATAATATGGCTGCCATTAAAAGCTGTCATTTAATTGTTTTTCATGGCTGTTGGGGCAGATGTTATGCTAGTTATAAAAACAATACTTTTCAATAAACACAGTAATTTTGAAAATGAAACCGTATATTTTCCAATGGAAATAAAAACTGTGACTCCAAAAAAAAATTATATGATGTAGGCTTAAATAAAACAGACTTTGGCTTTAGTCCTGAAAGCTATAAAAGAATACAATCATCGTAGAAAGGAAAACCTTTTCACGAATATTAAAAAAAGTATTAAAGCAATGGTAAACTCTTACAAGTGTGTATACAGATTTTACTAATTTTTTCCATTGTTACAATTGACCTCTCAACAACTGTTATAAAATGCATGAATGTTCAAATTCAGCACTATGAAATTCTTATTATAAGTCTGTTAAAAGTACAGCTCTTGACACATTTCTTACACCAAAAAGAGTTGATCTTTCATAAGAAAATGATCTATTGACTTCCTTTTAAAATAAAAAGAAGACTAATATTAGATCCAGAGAAATATGCAGCATGAATATCACATCTCACTGTATGATTTGATGTGTAAACCCTATTCAGTCTGGTCTACCGGCCGCTCTCTTGTCACTCACAGACAGACGCTGCACCGGGGAGAGAGCAGTCTAACAAAAGGCAAACAAACTCATGAATAAAAGAGCCATGAATATATGTGATGGTGTAAAGTGGGTTGGGACACGCTGGCTGGAATGTGAATATCCTGGGGTACATTTGATCCAGCGCCCATGGCAGACAGTGCGTGATGAATGTTGCCCAGAGAGAATTAAAAGCTGTCATATAGTAGCGGCCCACCACACTGAGATTAAGCCCCAGAAGGGCTCGACATCCTGGGAAGGTCTCTGAGCTCGGTGGCAGGTTGTCTCACTCGCCTGTCAAGCGCTGATGTCACTGCCTATAAGACTGAAGGCACAGGAAGGCAGAAAGCTACATTCCCAGAGGATTTCTACCAAGATGCCTCAAAAAATGCCAGTCTGTAAAGCGCCATCAATTCTGCATCCAAACACATTTCACATAAATGCTATTTAAAAGACAGGCAGATTTTCTCTTGTTAAGTGATGTAAAATAGGGATGTCTTTTTTCAGAAGAGCTCTCTAAGCTGTTTATTTACCTTTTGATGCACTGAAGTATTTTCCCAGTAAGCAGTTGTGCTTCCATGAAGTGCAGATAAAGCAGTAAAGTAGATTACATCTGCCCCAGGCGACCAATGTAAAGCATTTGTGTGACTGAAATCACAGATATAGGAAAACCACTGGAATCAAACAGGGCATAATTTTTACTTGTGCATGCCGAATCTTGAAAATATATTTGTATAGGTTTTGCTCTGCCAGATGTCAGTGGTCAAACAACCACAGAAAAATACCTCTCTTAAAATATCACACTGGCATTCCCCTTGCACTGCCCATCTCTGCTTAAATGTCCAGTTCTTTAACTATGTTGTTTAACACAGCTGTCAGCAAATATGACTAATATTTTTAAAGAGTATAGGTTTTCATCTCTGACACAAGCAGAAATAATAGCCGGCATCATGTATGACATCATCACTATAATAACATGCCTTCTGAAATAATCTAACTTTTTTTTTTTTTTTTTTTTTTTTTTTTTTTTTTTTTTTTTATAAATGTCAAATGATTTTACTGTCATTTCAAACACTTGGGGCTTTAGTTGTCTAATGTGTTAGTGAAAATATGGCTTTTAAATAAATAAATGGTGAAGGTTATCACAACACCTTTACTACACTTAGTGCACAACATTACTTTGCCCTTGACAGTAAATTATATCTGTTGATAAATAGTAATCTTTATTGCTGATGGAGTAGAAAAGATTGCACTCATTGGCTAACGTCCACAACACGTGAGCTTTTCTGGTCACTTCAGTGTTAGTGCTTAGTGCAAAAGTAGATGCTTTGGTTTATGTCTATGTTTTCCTCCACCATTTTATGAGGGTCACACCTTCACTGAAACGGAGGGGAATTTCTTTTGCATGTATTGTATGAAAATTATAGGGTAATAAGTTATAAATACGAGCTTAGCCAGCTGTTAAAATATCATGGTTAGATACAATTATGTTGAATTACATGACTTGCTAAGGTCAGCTCTATCCTCCATTCTTTTCAGGACCTTGAGAAATGAAGCCCACTGACATACAGTGTGTGGCCGCTACCTTTAGATGGCACTGTTTCTCATGACACTTTTATATTTTTTCAATCTTTTCATCCAAATCAAGGACATATTGTATCCACACTGATCATTAATGAGTTAGTGACATAATAATAGCGAACAATTTCAGCTGAACTTCGAACTTCATATGCAGCATGACAGAAGGCAGGATGAAATCACAAGCCTGTGATCGATCAATTAATTTTAAATAACATTTTATACACAATTATCCATTAAATTTACCTTAAAAATTCCATTAAAATTCAATTTAATTTTTATAGAATGGGAGTGTTGCTGTGTACCAAACACTCCCATTCTATAAAAAGCCATATATTAATCTTTTTCAAACCACCCAAAAGCATTTAAAACAAAACATGCACTGCATAAGATATGTTACAGATTGTTAGAAAAGGGAAGCCACAACAATATTCATTTTTTTATTTCTCTCTCTCTCTCTCTCTCTCTCTCTCTCTCTCTCTCTCTCTCTCTCTCTCTCTCTCTCTCTCTCTCTCTCTCTCTCTCTCTCTCTCTCTCTCTCTCTCACACACACACACCTATGAGTCATCTGATTCACACACACACACACACACACACCTATGACTATGAGTCATCTGATTCAAAAGCAACAGAGGCTGTGGGAGACAGATATCTTTATTTTATAGAATTGACCTTTTGCTAAACTGGCAGAGAGGCAACATTATACTATCCTCTCTGTGGTTACAATAAGTTAGGGCTTTTGTTACTTTTGGAACCTCTTTTGGTAAAAATGTGTCTGCCAAGAACATAAAAGTCTATTGTTTTAGGAAACCGTTTCCCTCATGATTGTAGGATATTTTCCCAGCATGCTTTAAAAAAAAAAAAAAAAAAAAAAAAAAAAAAAAAAAGTACCCAGGCAAGATTCTGTTTGTTTGCCTAACATGCATACTCTTCAGTTCTTGATAAAATGCAATATACTGTATATTCCTCGTACATTACTGCCAAAGGGAGTACATTGAAAACACCCAGACATCAGACATTATTTATACTTTCTTCCTGCACAGTGACAGTTTCCATATTTCTTAGACATATTTTTTTTTTTAGGAATACCATTTATTTTTGTGGAATTGTGGAACATGATGCCTGAAGTCAGATGTCAGTAATATAGTGTCCAATACTAAAGCTGAATATAATGTTTGTTTATTCACAAATGTGTGTGTGTGTGTGTGTGTGTATATATATATATATATATACACACACACACACACACACATTATATATATATATAACAATAAAGACACACAGAAGCTAATGAAACGGTATAGCTTGTCGATGCGTTTCAATGCTTTAACCCCGTCATGAATTTTCTGGGAATTTGCATTATAATTTTTAAACATCTACCTTCCATTTCCTTGTATACAAGGGAAGTACAGACCAGTGTGACTTGCAAATTCAGTGGATAGTTATTTGCACATTTCAGGAAAAGGGCCTGTTATGCACACCATGCAAAATATGTGTTGGATTACTTCTGTACGTTGTTTATTGCTAAATGATTAGGTTCCCTTCTGGTCTGAATAAACAAAGATTTGCATACAGTCGTCAAGCCCTGCATTACAATTCTCATTTAGTTCTCATGAGAATTGTATGGCTTAACCATTTACTTATTTTAATATACTGACATGACTTATAAGGAGAGGACGGACAATGAAACTGGCACAGTTTTTACATAATTTTGATTCAATTTTTCATTTTATTTTTTGCCCTCATCTGAAGCATTCAGAGACTAGCATGTTGCAAACTGAACTTGCAGTCAAAGTTGAAGCAAAGTGTGTTTGCAGTAGATTCAATACACCAGACATGTATCTTTTAAAATGTATTTAATAACTTTTTGTTTGTATACATTGTACTTTGCTTTGAGGCATGTAAAAGACTCTGATCAAATATAAATATGAAATACTTAAATAAAATGGGTAAAATACAATAAAAGACTCATGCGAGTGTTTAGTCCCTTAACATATTTTTCTTGGATGCACATTATGCATAATATACCACTAAATGAACGCTTAGGCTTCAAAATATTTAACAATTACAATTATATACATTTCCTTGATAAAAATAAATAAATAAATACAAATCAATATTCACTAAATATTCAGTTTTTTTCAGTCCTGAACATGTAAATAACCACAAAAGGCAGAACAATTAAAACATAGGCCTGGTAGGCTATATGTAAAATGTTTATTTCCAAAACGCATTCAACACCCACCTTAACAATCGAGATGATGGGTCATCGTGAACACTGGACGAAAGAAAGGATCCTAAATCAACAATCCATGCTGACTGTAGGCATTGAAAAGGCGCACGTATGTAACCAACATCCAAAGGAAAACAGGTATTTTATCAGTACAGTTAAAATTGCCAACACGAACAAACCCGAGTGCGTCTGCCGTTTACTGCCGCTCCGCTGGTCATTAATAACACACGCGCTCAGAGAGCCATGAAGCTGTAGGGCTGCACTGACGACCACGCAGCGTCTCGAGACGAACGGTTTCCATAGCAAATCAGCGCTATTGTTCCCGCGAGTCCTGGGAGAAAACGACCAGTCCTGAAGCTCAGCTTTTTTCCCGAAAGTGTTGTCATTTTGGAAGGAGTAGCAATTGAGGTATGTTTTTTTTGTTTTTGTTTTTTGTTGTTTTTTTTGAAACCCCGACAATTCACGTAGGTCTTTTCCTCCTGTGTGACCCTTTTCCACTGCCTTCACGAGGACGCCTTGAAACCGCCTCACTGCTGAGGCGCACTAAGGGGCGGTTAGAAACCGCACCAGTTTTTTTTTTCTAATCATCTTTTTTTTTTCCCAATGTGGAAAGGTCTTGTGAACTGATCGATTGATCGCCTAGAGTTTGCGGTTCAAGTTCAGATGAAATCATGCTTCAATGACTGACTTTGGAAGTGAATGGGTGATTCAGAAAACTGGAAAATGAATTTTGATGTTTATTTCACAGACGGTGATTTTGTCTGTTGAAAAGCCAGGACAATTCCCAAATATTTAAGAAATAAACATATGCAAACCATTACACCCGGTTGATACATTTAATAAAATTTAAAGAAATAACAAGCCTTCGGTAAAGTGGGTTAGAGTAGGCTATCTCATATGTGTTCACATTATTCTAAGGCAGGGATTTGCAAACTTTTTGATGCCTTCAAATTAGATATTTTCCATGTATATAAAAATATTATTTCTATGTATAAAACACAATTATACTGTGTGAAAAAAATAATAGGCTAGCACAATACAACATTCCTAAATGTAATTATTTAATGTTAGTAGGCTAATTGTACAAAAGCCAAATTTAACAGCATATTATCTGGAGTTTTTTTTTTTTTTTTTTTCATCCTTAATGTGTCACCTGAAGAGAAACTCTATAGAAAGATAGTCACGTTATATCAAACAATTCTTGAATGCATGTGTCGCTAAACCTAATAGGCTAAATTAATTTGATTCAGTTCAAAATGCTGTCAGTAAAATAAAATATGTTTGCGTTCTCGGGATTCTCGGGAACTGTAGTAAGATCAGATAATAAAAGATAAAGTGTTGAACATAATTAATATATTTGTGTAACTTTGGGAGTCCCCAAAACATATTTTTCTCTTATTCTTTCCGCGGAACCCAGACCCAATTTCGAAACCCTTGGTCTGAGCTACTAAGTAAGCCTAGTACAAATCATTCCATGAATGCTTTAGAAATTGGACTCGTGTAAAGTGTGTGTTCATCGAGTTAGCTATAACCAAGTCCGCATCCGTCTTTAATGAGTCAAATTTGAGCGGCCTTGAAACTGCCCTCCAAAAATTCTTCGCTTGTTTTGATCATTTAAGTGTTGAAGAAAGGGGAGCTTGAAACAGTTCAACCTCCTTGTTCCATAATTGGTTTTATAGAGCTGGCGAGGAGCCAAAGTGTTTACATGGAGTTGATTGACACATCTGTAGACCAATCATATGCTTCATTGTAGAACGTGTCGGGTAAGATTCGCGGAGGCGGAGCTTGTTAAACAATGCTTGTTTCATTGCAGAAGAGTTTACCGAGAGCTACAGTGGTTTGAACACAGGGCCTTCCCCCCGTATGTGCTTTCGCTCTGCGTAACTACGGATGGTTTGTAAATGGAGTCTAAGAAATTTTCCACCACACGTCTCACGGATTTTGCGAAGAAACTGGATTTTATAAACTGAGTCGCCATTTCAAGTAAGACGTCGCCAGCTTTCTCTCCGCACATGATCCGTCACACAGTAACATGATGTTTATGAAGCAAAATCGGAGACACTTTAAAAAAGAATGCGCTGCTTTCGCGACGAAAAGGCGGGGAATAGTTTGACTAACGAGGTTTAGCACGGCTTTAACTGCAACGCACCAAACAGTGTGTTCGAGCGATGGACGTTTGGGCGTAAAAGTTTCGTTTCTGGAAATGGAAACGGGAAAGTTTGAAACGTGGCTGTCGATCGGGTTGGTGTTGCCATCATGAAGCATGGCTGTATAACATGCGCGTATCTAAACTTTGATTCGTTGTTGTTTTCATTCGTGTTTTCGCACCGAATGCTTAACCTTGGCGTTTGCAGCAACGTTCAAGCTACTAAAAGTTGCCGTGTGAAAAGGGCAGTCGAATAAGGCGTTATTAAAATCCCCGCAATAACAACAACAACCACCACAACTTGATAAAGTACGTCAAATCATATTTGGGAAGGAAGAAGTGGAACCGCGCAAATGATAGTCTAGTAACATTACCATCGGTTTGAAGTTAATAACGCCTAATATTACGACGAGGCTGCAGTGACAAACTGTTCAGCAGGGTAGCCTATTACATTAAATCTTTTGTAGATACATTCAAATATAGTTATTAGTTTTCTGGCATGCTACCATCATAATTTAGACATTTATATATTACCGATTTATGTGCATTATGCCTTAGCAGCCCGTTAAGAGTAGATCCTGGTTTGTTTTCATACAAACGTTTCGCAGAGGTCAATAACAGTCCGTTAAAAGGTAGCCTACAAGATGCAAAAAAGAGAATAATACTGTTTATAATCCTTAACACGTTTATTTTAGCACAACTGACACCAGACTTTCGCAAATGGTGGTTGGTAACGTAACATACGTCCGTTTTCTAGAAATATTTTTTTGACCATTTCGTACACGTCGCGCGTTTAAACGCCTAACGTTACACGGACTGCTCTTGATGTATAGCGTTTATATATAGCCTGCGAAGAATATAAATGTTTGTAATCCGTCACTTATTCCGCGAATGATCGGTCAAGTCCCCACCAAAAGGCTGGATTTTCGCCCAATATACTGTCTGCATGCAGATTACGAGAGGCATTACCGTCGGTTTATCCTAAAACGTACTTTTCGAGAGTGATATTAAACGTTTTGATGTCTGTTTGCAGCCTCACCACCCGCACTTGAGAAGATTACTCTCTTTTTCCAATGATCTAGTTGAGATTAAAACTGCGTCATTATGACAGCACTGCTTGTTCATCTCCATATAATTTTGGATTCAGTTCAGTAGTGATCCGCATCTATCAAGAATATTTTCTTCTTCTGTTTTGTTTTTTGTAGGTCGGCAGAATGCCGGATAAGGACACTGATTTGCCTAGGAATCTAGGGACATTATAGCCATTAAGACTGGCTCATTCGGATTTACCCGATCGGACTGTTTCTTTGATCAAGTTGGGTCATTGTGGATGATGGATGGCCGAGACTTCGGACCCCCCAGATCTGTTCACGTACCGCCGCCCCTTCTCTCGGGGCTGCCTATGGAGTCGCACCGACTCGGCGCGGCAGCTGCGGCCGGCAGAATACCACCGTCTCCCGGTCATCTGGGCGCGGGGCACCCGGCGGCTCTACACACTGGAAAATTTCTCTCATCGGCCATGAACCTACATTCTCACCATAGTAAGTTCAGTTTTAATTGAACTCCTTTCGGCAAACAGCATTTTATTTTATTTTGTTTTAAAGTGAAGAACATAACGTCGCTTTCTAACTTTTCTAGCGTCTTGTAAACAATTGCGGTGCTGTTTCGCATTTTTATATCGCTTGACAAGACTTTACAGAAATATGGGAAGGGATATATCATGTTTAATGGTATTATAAATTATATAATGCATCATTTTAACTTTATGCGGACGGTATGTGTGTAGGCTAACACTTGTGTAAAATGCGTATAATAATGAATATATTCACAAAGCAGTAGTCGCGTTCGGCTACAGATAAGCACATTCACATAAGCGTTCAGTTGTCGTTATAAACATTTGTGCAAACTTTTTTTTTTTATATTATTATTATTATTATTATTATTTTTTTATAAAGCAGTGGACTAAATGACCCGTGTGATTCTTCTCTGTTCGCTCGCAAACAACATCAAACAAATACTAAAACCGTAAAGAGTAATGCGTTTTGGCATAACTTCAATGTCAGCTGTTTGAGTAAAGCACGAGTTGTGTTTTGGGCTAAAAGACCCTAATGTTTTAACTAGCATCTATTGAAAATCGACAGTATAGATTTATGTCTGAAATTGCCCCATTTGTTTTCCATCACTCCCCCTCCACTGGCTGGGGCAAACACTACAATTATTGCTCTTCCCGAGTGAACTATTGCCTTCTGCCGCTCATTTAAGGCGCAGTGTCTGACCATTGTGTTTAGAAATGCTTTCTAAAGTCTACACTGCATATTAAAGGAAAATTATGTTTGCTGAGATGCATTGTGTTCTGTAAGTGTTAAGATTACTTTACGCAGATGCATATAGCTGAATTTACTGTAGTAACATGTTGTATAGTCATGTGATTTAGTCATATTTTGTTGTTGTCTTTTATTAGGGAAACATTTATGCTGTGGTCATTATAAGATGCTTAAAGACTAACAAATTATTTTTGAAGTAAAAAATGTCATACCTAATGATCCCTTTCAAGAAAAATCCACTAATTTGTTCTGCATATAGACATAATTTAAGGCGTTTTAATTGGGTGGTTAGAAGAACATAGCGCTGTGATTTCCCTTCAAGGATGCAAAAAAGCTTTATTGTGAGGATATAGAGTTCAGAGAAAGAACTCGTGGTGTATTATGCATTTCTGCAGGTCATAGATTTGAGTTTGTTACTGTCTCAGTCAGTTATTGTAAAATGGTTGCTTCGGTCATGTGGACTAATTGAAGTGAATGTGTTACAGCTTATATTGCTAAAATAATTCAGTAGTATGTTGTTTTAGTTGTTAAATTCTATATTGTAGGTCTTCATAAAACAAGCGACTGCCGAACAGAGTTAATGATGCCAAATAGAATAGCTGCCTTGTATCCAGGGGCTGGACCCAATGCAAATTAGTTGAAACAACTGTAGAAGAAACCACCATCTACATCAAAGGCTATCACAAATGACAAGACTGCTGGGATTGTTTGTTGAGAAAAATCAGTGATGTTGAAAAGGGTATCCTGTGTTGTTTCACTGATACTGTTAATCATTTTATATAGTGATTATGGAAGTTTCATATTCCCTTTTCCTCCTTCAACTAGATGTAACACACTTGACAAATAAAACTCTTGAATCTTGAATCTTGCAGAGAATCTTCAGATCTTGGAAGAAAGGGGATTCCACTTTGTTTAGGGGTGTATAGATGTCAGCAGTTTACCCATCCATATTTCCCATCTACCTGAGAGAGCTTTGCCCTCACCCTAACCTTCGACTACCATGACATTTTTACATCATGTCATTGGATGCATTGTACTGATAAGATTTTGGTAGTAAGTGTAATAAATTATATCACTGCATCTGACAGCACCTTACCCTTGGATGATTAACTTTCATAGATGATGGTTTTATTATTTTTGCCTTGAGCTTTGAGTCATCTAGTTTTTTTAATGAATTAAAGCATTTTGTTGCTGTGTGTGTACGGATGCACATATAACTTTATCTTGCAATTTCTTAGTTACAAGAATCATTAGAAACAATTCTTCAAATGGCACGTGAAGCTCTTTGCTCATGAGCCCAAATATGTGCTTTTTGATTTATTCTTTTGGGATCTTGCCAATATGGGTGCTAACTTTTTATGTGGCACTGCACTAACCTACCACACAATGTCTTTGATGTAATTGTAATTCTGTATAAAAAAATTAAGTTCTGACAACATTATATAAGAGCATTTACGTACCCCATCCAAGTGGTCATCACACTGCCGTTCTCATTGAGATGTTTGTTTGTATTTTATGACTTTTTTTCATAAATAGTCTTGCATAGTTGTAATGAGTGGCGGATACATCATATGTTTATGGAATGACTCAGTTTCCTAGGAACTGACTGAACATTCCATTCTTTCCAATAATAACTGTTCAATAGCCAAATTTCCTCTGTTTGAAAGAAAAAACAGATTTCGGTCTCTTGTTCTGCCGTTCACCAGACTGTATGGAATGTTTTTTTGTGACTAGATACATTAGTTACCGAAGAGTTAAAAGCTGCATGTAAGCATGCTATAACTCAAATTTGTTCAATGATTTGTACAGCACGCAATCAGGAGAAGTAAGGTTTTTAAATTGTTTTCAAGCACTTTATACACGGACATGTTGAAGTTGTAAAGGAAAGGCTGTTTTTGAACCCCAGTCTCAGTGCCAGGTTACGAGGGAGGGTGGCTTCTGGTTTGTTGGATTTAAACCAAGTCACATGGTGAGACTTGAGGGGCATGTGAGCAAAACTTCATGTGGAATTTATGAAAATATGTAATTTGAGTTTTGAATTTACATGGCCTTGTATATGTGGGGTGTGCTTTCTTGCGTTTTGTGCCATATGTGTGCTTCCCAACAGATTTAGAAGTGTACTGGTTTTAACCCAACTGTTTGTAATGCTGCATTACTTACTACTGCTCTGCTGTTTGATTATGTAAGACTTTGTACAGTTGTCCAGAAGAAAGAAGAAAGCAGTAGTTCTGGAGAGGATAGAACCGTGTAAATTAGTATTTTAGTTTGTAATATTGTTTGTCTCTTGCACAAGGAAAGTAGCTTAAGCTAAATTAAATGTAACTGCCGCTCTGTTTTTGGAAAGGGGTGGGTGTACCTTTTGGAGTTTTTGCACCAGCTTGTGAAGCAAACATGTACAACATTGAACACTCATTCCAAAAATTTCACGCATGAATCCAACTCACCAGATGGCTGTTATTCTTGGATTTCAAAGTGACAACATTCTGTCCCTTAACTTTAATGCTTTACATTGCTGTGATGTGATAGAAAGCTTTTTACTCAAATGTAGTTGCAGAGCATTTCTATAGGAAATGCATTTTTTTTTTTCTTCTCAGGGTTTATCTGTATTATGTCTTAAACGGCAAGCATTGCAATCTGAGAAGTGCTTTATGCATTATGAACTCCAAATCATCATAGTGTTAATATAACTACATTTACTTTCTTTCCCTTTTTTTAAAAGATGTATTTAAATGGGAAAATGTTGTATTTAATGACCATTTTTGTTCCTGACCAGAAGCATGTTTTCCTTTTGAGTAATGGTTTTCTCATTTGTACAATTTCGATTCTTATAACTTTTCACATTTATCTACTCGTTTGATTTTGCTTCTTTTATATCAACTTATTCAAATATGTTTTGAATGCCTCTTGATATTTACAGTGTAGCAATTTAAAACCAACCCGTAAACTGCAGAAATTATATGAATCATCACCCAAAGGGCTGTGGTTTTGGGCGTCTAGTAGGAAATGCCAGCGGATGTTGAGAGCTTAAAGTGATGGTTTGAGAAGGATGAATCCTGGAGCGTTTTATAGGTATATAACCTGCCCATCTGCTGGTCTTCACACTGAAAGAGGAATGTAGCAAAGCATTATGCATGGCACTATATTACACCTGAGTCCCCTTTATTTTACATATGATACAATTTATATGACCGTGCAGTTAATGCAATTGAAAGTGATTTGCAAGGGCACGTTGGAACTAGGTGATTTACTCACCTTCATGATACTGTAGTTTAGGCACAGTAGCATTAACATGTTTTTTCTGGAAGGAGGATGAAGGAGCAACTTAAATTGTGTAATACTTAATTTCTGGGTAATGACTGACATGTTCAGAGATTGTTAAAGGACATTAATCTACCTCAAGATTATCTGGCTTTCTGAACTTCAGAGAATGATTCACTAAGGTCATTTTGATGTGCTTTTTCTGGTTGATGGTTTTTCCTTTCTCATTGTCTTGAATCAGTAGTTGTCTATTGTTCAGATTAAACAATCATCCATTACTTTTTTTTTTTTTTTTGGCTTCCTTGTCTTATATTAGTAATGCTAGCTTTAGCAATTGTAATAGTCTTACTAATAGGGGATGTTAATGTTTGTTCAACGTGCTGAACATGAAATGTAATGCATGAAACGTGCCTTTCTGCTTGTTTAACAGGGTTCCTGTGAAACTTTAAATTACAGAAGCATCATGGGAAAATGCAAATCTTTGCTTGATATGCCCTTTGAAGTGCGCTGCCTTTTGGAATGTACGATTGATCGATTTTCATATGCCGCATCAGAGGATCCCAGAGTTGCAGCCCTGCTGGTGGTTTATGGGCTGTTTTTAATAGAGGACCCTGGTGTTTGGCCTCAAGATAGGAATGACTGCCTCCACATGGTTCACTCCCCTCTAGATTTTGGGGTTTGTTTTATTGATTCCATTTGAGCACCCTCTTTTTGCAAAAACCCCAAATGGCAGCTCAGTTTTCTGTGAAGTTTTCTATTTTTGAAGAGTTTCATGTTGTTACACTAGCTTGCAGGTATCCAGAGCTGAGCATGAACATTCCTGTTGTGTTACATTTGTTATTTCAGCCTTTTCTGTTTAATAAGCAATACATTATACCGTCGTTTTGATGACTTCTCCAGAAATGCCTTAATCAGGAAGGGAACAAACCCTCATTTATACCCTGAAGGGTGATTTTAGGGGGGAAAACCACTTGTAAAAATGGCCTTTGCCATCCAGGTGTTATCCTTTCCCGCTCTATATGCTTAGGTTTCAAGGTTACAGGAACCTTCCTATAAAGTGCAGAGACGGGGAAGGAGCTAAACCAGTGATTTGTTGCCGTTTATTTAGCAATGGGATGTGGCGAGTGTGAATTAATGTGTGACCGTCCTCTGTGCTGTCTGGTTCTATCATGGCAGTGGAACTTACTCTGTGGCCTGCCTGCAGCGTGGGCCGGGAGCGGGCTGTAGTAGACAGTATGAGACCTGTCTCTCATCGTGATCTACTGTGACAGGCGAGGAGCTCAGCTGAAAGGGTGAATGGTAAAATGCAGGAGTCCAACCCCCTCTCGTCCTGAGTGGTATGGAAAGAGAGAAGGTACTGATGGAAAGAGCACAAGGGGGGGAGGATGTGTGTAAACGTCCTGCAGCCTTGACTTTCCTCTGAATTAAACATAAAGTGTTTAGTGTCCTGCCGCGTAGACCCCATTTGCTCATCCTACATGGGTTATGCAGTGCGCACATTTGAAATAAAATGCCCTGGCTGTTAGACATGCTCACATGAACGTGTTTTATAAGGAGTGCTGAGGGTCTCACTGGAGGGTGTTTGCAGCTTTATTTTTCTGTTTTAAGTGTCTGGATGATTCTGAGTTTTCTTTCTTTCTCCTCATTATTTGAAGCTCTTCTCCCTGAGTGTTTGATCTTTAGTCTTGCTTCATAACGCTGGCCGAAAAAAGAAAGAAAACCAGGGAAGTGCCAGGTACTAATGCAGAATTCCCTTTAGAACGATCCTGTTGTACAGCAAGAGTTGGAAATGGAACCTCCTTGATTTAACAAGTGGCAGTGGGAAAAATTGTATTAATGTGATTTGACTATAAGTGATTGGGAGGCTGATTAGGTAAAGTTTCTATGGTGCAGAACCTCATGGCCTAGAAAAAGCTGTTGTTTAAAATGGATCTCTTTGCCAAAGGACAAAGCAGAAATAGCTTGCTGATTTGATTTATGCCACACATAGGTTTGCTTACACATCACATTAATAATTGAGACTTTTTTTGTTGTTGTGCATTTTATATTATAATATAATATTTTACATTTTATTATTGTGGTTGGGGTTATATTATGTAAAAAAACAAAACAAAAAAAAAATCTTTATTTTGTGCGGGTTTGATTTTCAAACCTTTGTCCTGGTTATTGCTTTGCTGGAAGTTCATTTATAATTTGGTATCTAAAAATGATTTTGTAGGCTGATAATGACATTTTACAGTACACTGAGTCACTAGCAGTAATAATTAGTGTCCTCATCTGAAGTTGATGAGGCTGCTTATGCACACGTGTCTGAAGGATGGGCCAAAGGGCAGCGAGGGTGGTGTAGAGACCGGCCTGCGTGAGGATGGGGTAGTTTATATCGGGGGGGAAGGGCCACACAGGGTAGCAGTGACGTGACCTGACCTGGGATTAGGCCATGCCTCTGAAAAGCTAACAAAGGATGTGAAATGAAAGCCAGCACTGCAGCCCTGCTCTTATATCACTTACTCCAGTTACAGTGCCTGGAACAAAGTGCTGAAGACGCTTGTACTATTTTAGCTTGCCCAGCTGTGGCAAAGAATTACCAAATGCAGACTGCTGTATTCATTTTAGTTTCAATTGCTTGGATTATTGGTTGCTTTATGTTCTTTTAACATACAGTTTGAGTAATTGAGTAATCTTGGTAAAGCAATCCATTTATTAGTGTTCTTTATTAGAGTTTATAGGATTCTTATCAGTTCAAGAAGGGGAAAAAAGAAAATGTCATCTGAATTGGATCTTGTTAAACTAGAACTTCCAGAATGTTTTCCTGTTGCTTACTGTAATTTTATTTTATATTTTAAAATGTGATCATCTCATGTGGAAATGTACCATTTCCCCTTTTCTATTTATTTTTATTCACTATGATTTAATAATAGTGAATAAAAACAATTATTCACAGTACCCTTTGTTTACTGAGAGATTTCTTTTCTCCTCCGGCATGTGCCATCATGTGCTAATTTGTCTGAGGAAAGATGAAAGGGTCAGGTGAAATGAAGCACAGCTCCCTGTGTATTATCTGGAATGGTGGGATCTTGAATTTGGACACAGAGCCTTATTTTCCATATCACTGATGTACAATGTTGTTCTTGTGTAATGAAAAGGTGATGAGCAGCTTTTCTTCGGTGCAGATATTAATGTTAGAAGGGCAGAGCGTCACATCGCACAGCTGCTTGAAGCAGATATGATGAGAGTTGTCACATACTACAGAGCTGCCTCTGTGTGTGTTTCATGCTGCGTTTTTTTTTTCATGTTTCATTGTGGGCAAGAAATTGCAAAGAATTTCATTGCATGCACACATTGTTCTTTGGCCACAAGGTCACGGCTCTGTCCGCGGGCATTACCTTAAAAAGACACTGAACAAATGCTACTTTTGAAACGGCATTCTTTTTTAACTTTAAAAAAGCATTCTGTCTTAAAAAGGAAGGATTGAATGCTGATGATGTGATAAATGTGCTTGACCTTTCTATTGCTGGCTCATGTTTTTCCCTCTTCTGGTAACCAATCAGGTGTTGGGTGGAGCTCAGTAAATCCTTTGACAGTAATAGAACATACTTTTATAAAAAAATTTTTTTTTTTAGATCATTTACTTGGAGTCTTTGTACTTCTGCTAAAATGGTAAATAAAAGTACCTTTTGTCCTGAATCATATTTATTTCCCATGTGCTTTATGACTTCATATTATTCTGCTCAAACTAAAGGACAAACTCTGCATGCAAAACTAAGCATTCGCTATTGTATACAACAAAGGGCCATGTATAATCCTTGCCATTTTCTAGGATGAATTGCTGCCCAGACACATTGTTTAACACAGTTGTAGGCTCGGTAGTTGAATAGGCAGTGACGCCTAAACTTGACGCTTTGAAGCTAGTTTATTAGACAAAGATTACCTCAGTATGTTGGGTTTACCACTATAGGTTGCAATTATTTTGTCACTCTTATCTTGTCAAAACATCTGAACAAAAATTTCAGTTTGAGCCCTGCAGTGCAAGTGAGATGCGGGAATTCAGTGTATTGTTTAGGATCCAGGTTGACTTGTTAGAACTGGTACATTTTGACATGTTTTTGTTTCTTTGCAGGTGATGCATTGAGCTGAAATAGAATCCCAAATTACTCGTTTTCCATTTGGCCATGAAAATACGCCGAACTTAATGGATAGGAATGCTTCCAAAAATAACATTCAAAACATCTTAAATGTATACTTTTCCAAGTGATTGTCGCTTTGCTCAACTAGGGTGCGGTTTAATTCTTAATAGTAGGCTAGTAGTAAAAGTTGAACAGCTGTTTTCCACCATAATCATTGGGCTACCAGTAGGCTTAAAAGGAACCGGCATGTAAACTTTCTTCCTTTTTAATAACAAAACTAGTGAGCAGCTTGTTAGATCACTGCTTTGACTGTGCAGGTTTTTCCTCTTCTGTTACATATTTGGGTATCAAGGAAATAATTCCCTGGCCATGTTTTAAAAGGCTACACACTTGAGTGGAAGATGATATTATACGATATTAATGTGTAGTTTGTGTATGATCATGTAATTGGTATTGGTCAAAAAGATGTTTACATTGCGATAATGTTGCATGTTGTTGTACTTAGTTACTTTTTTTTAAACACAGTTGTGTCTGCACATTAAAGTTAGCATAAAAATGAAATTGAGACCAACTTCTGCATTTTAACGAATTTCTGAGTGAAACAAATAAAAGGTAGGGCAGGGCCTTTTAATAAATGGGATCAATTTTGATTTTATAATGACTAGGGGGAAAATGGATTTAGGAAAGATGTTATTTTAACGTAAATATGCACATTAAAATGATTTTGTGCATATTCACAATGTTTTGCATTATCTGATTCTGTCATGGTTTTTTCTTTAAATGACACTAAATCCAGTTTCCCCTTTATGTGTGAATTGGTCTGCTGAGCATGCTTTGTCTACAGCATTGTAATGTCTATCATAATGTCGTCTATTGTCGTGTGGGAGTGCTTTTTATGTTTTTCAGAGCAGGTGGTGGGCTTTGAAGGACCAGTTAAGAGTGGCTCTGAGTATTTTAATGGTCCCGTTTTCTTTGCCTCAGTTTAAGACCTTATTCTAATTAGTGTCTCTCTTTTCTCTAATTTACAACAGTTCTTTCTGAATTGTTTTTAAGGGTCTGGCTTTAATTATAAGGGGTGTTGGTTGGGGAATTGCGAAAGCCCCACGCAAGGCCTGTTGGGTTGCAGTTGAGTTGAGCAATGTGAGCAATTAGGAAATTCCTGTGTCCTATTCAGCTGGTCTTCTGACAGTGGCTATTTCGTTTGGAGGAAGATAATAGTTGAACTCTTCTGAAAAACTCTCATGTTAAGGAACTGAACTATTTCTGACCTACTGAACTTTTTGTGTTTTTCTTCATGCATCTTAGATGACAACCAAACGCTATAAAGCTGAGTGATTGGAAACAATTAACGTGCCCTGCAGACTCTGGGTTCAGAGGGATTATATGGCACTGGGAAATGTTTGCAGATGGGAAATGAATATTTCAGAGATAATGTGAAACAACTGACTTTGTAAATTCCCGTTGCAAGAAACCTTCTTGGACGTACTTCTAGGTAAACAATCTTGCGGCACTGATCAGGGCAGCAGTTTTATGGTTGCTGTTGTGTTGTGGTTTTCACACTGCATGCGGAAACTGCACACAGAAATGATGCTGGCTTTGAGGTTTAGTTTTATTTATTTGACAGGAGCTGCTGCTGCTTATGTTACAGGCTGTGGAGCAGACATAACTGTTATTCCTTTTGAGTGGAGCATTCACCCTACAGAAACTTAAAGGATACTTGTACTCAGTCAAAACTCAATTTGCAAGAATGTATACTGTGCATGACCAAAAGTCTGGACAAACTTGTGATTTTTCAGTCAATCCAGCCACACCCAGCAGTGAAGTACACAGCCATAGACAAACATTGGCAGTAAAATGGGCCATACTGAAAGGCTCTAGGATGTGATGGATAGGGTGGACACACAGGGGATGGCAGATGGTAGACATGCATAGTGACAGGACAGTTATGTCCTGTAACATACATGAAATAGGTTGTTGATTTTTCTTCAGAAATTTTTTTTTTTTTTTTTTTTTTTTTTGGCAAAAATTGTAAAATACTACTACACTGTAAACCCAAATAAGTGTGAAAAAAAAAAAAAAAAAAAAAAAAAGTAATCAGTTACCTCAATTTAAGAAGTTCAAAGTTTAAGCAAGCAGAACTGTCAGATTTTTATTTTGTACTATACGTCAAGTGCTCTTATCTTGAAATATTTGATATAATATATATATTGTACATTTAACTTGATTATCATCTGACCTCAGCTTAAATATTTTTAGCAGTGGAAACATAACTAGCTAATTCAATAAATGCTAATTGGTAACTGCTTTGATTAGCATAGCAATTACTGAATGAGCAATATAGAACAGTGTTCTCAAACCAAGCTCATTCTCCACTCATCACCATGATGGTAACCCCTCAAATAACCCAACATTTACAGAAACGCTTCTAAAAAAAATTTGTATAGCAAAACATTACACTACCAAATCTCCCACTTAACATTTTATCTTTCACAAAGAAATAAAACTACTTAATTTTAGCATTTACGCTCCCTTTTGAGTGCCGAGTGCCAGCAAAGAATGCTGAAATAGAAATCCCAGCCCAGTTTCAGTTAAATTTCAGTTTGTTTAAATTAAAAGAAATGAAGCAATTCTGATTACTTAAAATGTGTCAGTTTTGTGAACTTAAACAAGAAGCAAAGTTCTAAATGCTCATAAGTTTAAATTCATTTGCTTAATTTAATAGTAGGGTAGGTTTTCAGAGAGGCTAGCAATAGCGAGTTGGCTTTGAAAGCATAAGATCCCACCCTCCCTTCGACAAAGCCGCGCCTCCTTCAAAAGACCTGAACGTGTACAGCAGAGAGCGAACGAAAGCGTCATGAGGCGAGAGACTGCGTTAAAGTACTCATAGCACATAACATAATAATGAACATAAACAACTTAAAGAGCACTGACCTGTACAATGATTATATACCCACAAAAAGACACACATTTAGACCACTGAACTTCGTCATTGCTATCAGGATATGAAGAGACTTTCAACCAGCATAACAAAAAATGTTTCTGGAACAAATCCCCTATCCTGCTTTTAAGTTTGCCCTACTCATTAATTACACCACCTCTTTTTAAAATGTCATGTTCATCACATTTCAGTGACAGTTGATACTTGTGCTCTCATACATGGAAAGGAAATGCGAAGATGTATTAGACTTTTTGTACATTTCAAAAGAGTTTAGGCAAGGCCCTTTTCTGTTTTAATGTTGAGAGGGGAATTGAATAACTTGATTGACCTGCACAAAACATTGAAATGACCTTGAGGATAAAGCTGAATGTCAGCTACCATGACTGCCCCGTATCAATGCCTGACATTGATGTTATTGAGCTGAATGGAACCAAATCCCATTCCAGCATCTAGTGTAAAACTTTTTATTAATTATTCATATTTGTGTAAAATTTGGAGAATATATTTAACTTGTATTTATATTTAAATTTATATTTTGTATGCATGTCTTGTGATTTTATTTGTTGTTTTTGTTGCATTCCATTCATTTATAGTTATTCTTATGACCATGCTTGATGTTATTGGTCAGTACATTTTGTCACATTATATCCAAAGCTGTTATACATATTTAATAGTCTACTAAGCATCTGTTTGTGTTAGTTTTCCTACTTGATGGTATCCTTTTTCTATTGGATCAATAATAAATGCCTGCAATTTCTTATGTGAAATTAAATTTGTGAGACAATGTATATAGCCTGATGTATTTTGTTAATACTGAACTATAAAAAAAGAGCCACAAAACGACAGTGGATGACATTTAAAGAATGGCTTTTTATTGAATTAGTTTTTTTATTATTATTCTTTAAATTGAACCGTTTATTAAGTTTAAAGTATACTTGAATACATAAATATAAATGGATACAAAACACAATTCACTTAAATTCACAGTAAAAACTAAGCCACCTAACCCAACTACAACAGGCCTAATTTAACACTAAGTAACAGTACTAATAACAGCAAAGTAGTCTGTATTCTTGTATTCTTCAAGGTTCAGAGTTATTTTGCAGAAATACGACCATATTCTCTAGCTAAATATTTTAGAATGCATTGCTTTATTGTTTCCATGGCGACGCGTCATGCTTCTCACATGACACACAGCAGCCTCAATAGTGCTGTATGACAGCTGTATCGCTTTTTTTAAATTATTATTATTATTATTATTATTTTTATTATTATTTTTATTAATTTTTTTATTTTTATTTTTTCAAAATACAACATGTTAGCTATTTCATGAATTATTTTAAAATCAGAATATCAGATGTGTAAATGAATGTGTGTTGTCATAATGATGATGTTAGTTGATCTATAATGCGCGATGGGTGCCGCCATGTTAGTTTGCGCCTCAGAGAATCGGATCTGTCGGATTTACATCACGTAAATTCATTGTTGTCTCACGAAATACATGAAAGTAAGTGACTGCTGAACTGGAAGAAGAATAGAGTAAACTATATAGTAACTTATATAATCGTGTGTATCTGATATGAATAAAACATGTAGTCAAATTTATAACCGTCTGAAAGGATTGTTATTGCTGCTTCCATAGACATCAGTGTGTATTTTTGCTAGTACTTATGTGCATTTAAATGTCTGAAACCTAAAATAAACATTATGTGGTTGAAAACACTGAATAGTTGTGATATATGATGAGCGAGTCTGTCTCTGGCTCAGCGCCAGCCAAAGCACAAAAGCACGCTTGAACTTAAGTGGGCGGGACAGAAATCCAATTCGTTGAAATCGGATTCGGTCCGGTTCATACTGGTTATATAGGTAGCACCGGGTTTCGGTACCTAACCCTAATCATGACCTAGTTTCAGATTTCCTTAACTCAGTAATAACTCTTGTTATTTTAGATAAGATCTTTGATGAACAAGTACCTTCATACTTTTGAAAGTCCTCAAAGGAGTGTTGGCGTAGTGGTTAAAGAGTAACCCTAAAGGTTCTTTATTCAGACCACATAAGGAGTGAACCGTAAACTGGACAGTTGCTGAGTTACCCAGTAACCATTGCACTCTTGAGGAGAGAATGACCCTGTAGTACCGTAGTGCTTTGGATTACAATGTCTCCTAAATAACCCCTCTCTCATTCTTTGCATTATTGGACTGGACTCAAATGGGTAAAAAAACATGAGGACTTGTCCAGTGACCCCTACCATAGTCCAGATCAAATAAATGTTCAAATAAATAAAGCAGTGCCCTTGCTGTGTGTTTGAAGAAAAGGCTTAAGAGTCTGAAATGCACCCTTGGCCCGCCCAGTAGACCCAGAGTCACAAGCCCTATGGTGTGCAATCCTGCATTTAGAAGAACTTTTTGGAATAATATACATTCTTTTTTCTGTTTGTCTTGCATACTGCACTATAACCTTCCAAATTTCCCAAGTGGATCTCCTCCACCTCCTCTGCTATCTCCTCTCCTCCATTTGCACCCCATCCAGAGGTCTAATCTTTCCTGTGGTTAATGTTTAGATGCAGTCCAAAGGGTTCACATCTGCTGTTAGCGATGTGCAATACAATGGCCCAACGGTTCATCAGCAGAGCAAGACTGCTTCCCTCCTAGGTTAATCGCATGCTAACCTCTGCTATAAAAGGCTCATGTTGCAGTTGATGCCTTGTTGTTCCTCCTCCTCTTGTCATGCTAATTCACTATTTACACATGCAAAAAATGGACCCATTGTGCCAAGGTGTCTGCGGCACAGGAGGAAGTGCTGTGTATGTGTATCTGTGAAAGTGTGTCTCAGTCCATCTCTGGTTTGAGTAATAAGTGTGAAGTGCCCCTCCCACGCTGGATTGAGGAAAGGCATGTGGGAACGGAGAGCGGTTGTATCGAAGGAATTGGGGGAAGGGCTCATTAATTTCCACTGCTGTCCATTTATACGTCATGCTTGAATAGTGTGGCGTATGGGTTTAATTTGTTGATTTAAAGGGATAGTTCACCCAAAAATTTAAATTGTCATTTACTCTCCCTCAATATAAACCAATCTTTGAAAGGGGGGGAAGGGGGCGGCTTCAACAATTCCCGTGGAATTTTAGTGACCCTTCCAGAGTCGTTATGGTCTTGAACAGCATTTGTAAACATTTTTGCAGATTTCAGTGGGGAAACCGCATATGCTATTGCTGTTGTTTTTATCTATTCGACTTTAGAAGCTCCAGGGAGGCATTGGACCGAATACCATACGTGTCTCTGCGTCATCTCTTGCTCCGATGTCAAAGCTGGCAAAAAGAAAACATGCTTCTATTTAGACGTTTCCCCTTTTGAAGCTGCACATCTGGTGGCTATTGTAATGACAGTTAACATAACATTTAGGATGACTAATAATTATTCATGACATTTGTTTACAAGCAAAAACAATTCATGTTTGTGGTCTTTCTGTGCCTCTCGGTAAACATTCTTCTTTTGAAGGGAATTAAAAGGCTGTCCGGCAGTTGGAGCAGGTTTGTGACTGCGGTTCCTGAATTTCAAAAGAAAACTGCAGTTCTTCAGACTAATCATTCCACTTTTTCCAAGGCTATTCTCCTGAGTGGAATGTCATCATATCAAATGACAGCGCTTATGGTCTTTTTACGGACTCATTTTATTCTGGCACTTCATAAGCAAACGTTTGATCCTCTCTTTTGCAGGTGATGCCTTCCCAGGTGCCTCGAGCCCATTCCTTAGCGGATACGTCAACGCCTCCAGCGCTCACGGGCCGTCGGATCCGGCCTTCCGAGCTCCCAACCCAGCCAGCCTGCAAATGGCCCAGCTCTGGGCCTCTCACCCTCATGAAGGTAAGAATCACTGCATTTTTAAAAAAAAAAATTTTTGTGCTGCAAAAGGAGGGAAGAAATTTCAAAGCATGTCACTGGTTAGAACCAAGCGGGACCTGCATTTGCGCACAGCAGCTTGAACGTATTGGGTTTAACGATTAGGTTTGTTGGCAGATCAGTGAACTCAGACAATACAAAGGCTGTAGTCAGAGGTCTGGGTGACAGGCAGGGCTGGGTGGACGGGCTAATGGAAAAAACACACCCTCTATGGTACGACCCACAGGGACTTTTAGCCAGCTTTATATTTTAAGTTAATGGAAATCGACTTGGTATTGGGAGTAAGAGCATGTGGTGTGGACTGTGCTTAAACAGATAAAGATGCAGTATTGTTTTTGATAAGTGAGCGTGTGGCTGGTTAAGGCTGTCGGCCGGTGATGTGTAATATGCAGTCATGTCTGATGCCTGCGATGGATTACACTCACTCTATCTCTTTTGAAGTCAATAAACTAGATTTGTGTGAATGGTGTGCAATGACTGTAAAAAAGACAATATAAAATCAATTTCGTCCCTGCAGTCCTAATGTAGAATAGGCCACATCTGACAGCCACTCTGCTGCAACGTAATTGTAACCAATTCCTTTCTTGAAATAGCTGGTGTCGGTCAATAGTCAATATCCAAGAGCTTAAGACAGATATTAGTGCTGCTGTCCTTTTGTGTAGCAGTACTATGTATATTATATTGTATTGCTGTCTTTTAGATGTAGAGTGTTATGTAACTAGGATTTCTAGCAACTTGTAAGGTCTCAAAAATAAGATTTAAAATGTACATTTTTAGAAATGTATTCCTGCGAAGCTGAATTTTCTGCAGCCGTTACTCCAGTCTCCAATAAATGTAGGTTTATAAATGGCAATACAATCTGGAACTATACAACACAATTATAATGCTCTGTGGCATATGAAGAATTTTTTTTTTTTTTTTTTTTTCTTTCAATTAATTTTAATTGATGCTTCTAATGCTATTACAAATCATTCTTGCAGTTTTAATAAAACTCATCTATACCTATAGTTTCCATCCATGTACATGTATAAAAAGAAAAATCATAAATAAATAATAAAGCAGCATGTTAGTTTGTGCATGCCATCTTACAGACTGAATGAATAAATCAACTTTTATTTATTCATTCATCCACTACAAGCAGCGTTTTATGCACATTTGGGAATTTATTCGTATCTCTCTTCTATCCAGCATTTTCTGAAATTCACATAAAAATTTGTGGATGAGAACCTGGCATATATTAGCTAGCTAGATAACGTTACCTTATAGATAATATTATGAAATATTATTTCAGTTTGCACAAGACATGAATATGATCAACCACTCTAAGCTTTAGTGTCGATGGAGTAATAATTCAACAGTGCCAATAACTGTTACATCAGCTGGCTTGAAAGTCAGTGGGCCACCAAGCCATGCTTGAGTCCTGAAGAGTTTTGAGATTCTATAATTTTGCACATTTCCATTACACATTTCTTTCATATTCTCTCCTCATCTTGGTGTATAAAGTCAAGCCCTTATCTGTGCTGTAACTTCAAACTTGCATGTTCAAACAAGATGATTCATTCGGCACCGAGGCCGTTCCAGCCCCTGCCATTTTGAGAAGATCGAGATTTTAGCTTTCAAAATGGTTCATGCGTATGCCAAACAATCGAAAGAAAAGCAACGCTAGCTCTGTAAAAGGGCGTGGGCGGATTATTAACAAGGTTTGTTGAAGGGCCTTGTACCCATAGGCCTTTTGTTTCAAGTCCCTGCAGAGAAAGTACAGATGAATTGTCTAAAACCTTGGCACAGATCATAGCAAGCCTGCCTCACTCTGCCTCCGTAGAAATGCGATGAATAGCTGACATTGAAGTGTACTCTGTCTCTGCAGCCTGTGAAAATATTTGAACATGCCTGTTTATTCTGAAGGGTGCACCTGGCTCTTATTAACTGAAGGAAGTCGAAGTAGCAGCTGTGGAATTCGTGTATTTTTACACTAAATGTGTGAAACAATCAGGCACGCCGCACTCGCCCCACTGTAGATTACAAATACTCCATAATCGGAGGGAAAAAGCCACTTCCATGCTGTTGGATTTATCTTTGAAGTTCATTTAATAAACATGAATTGCAGCGAACTGTGAAATGTTACAGTTTGTTTGACATGGGGTTTGTATACATGCTGGGTCTTTGCGTGATAAACCCTTGAGCAGCGGTTAACTTTAAAATACACAATCTCTGCGTACACATTAATAAGATTTTGGTGAGGGGCGACACCTTCCACAACAAGGGTGCCTTGTGTGGATCGGGCGAGCGCAGATGACAGTTTGAACCTCCCCTCTGTTTATATTAGGCAAGAATCAGAGAAACGCATCCCTGGAATGTGTCCTCCCTGGTTTTAATTCATGGGCCACTGTAGCTTCGCAGCTGCAGTGTTTTTTTTTTTTTTTGTCCAAGCATGTGTCTGTGGCCGTCATCTGCAGCGGTTTGTAATCAGATGCATGGCCGTTGAGGTCTGCTCACCTTTGGACTGTGCAGGAGATGATGGTGGCTGCAGGGCGGCACTCTGTGATTGATAGAGTGTCCATGCCTACTGCTCCTGTCACACGTTGGGCTCCACTCAGAAAGGAATGCCCCTCTTTGGCTATGATGATGGATTTGCTGGCGCAGGTAGCACTTTGATGTTCTGCTGCGCTTCCTGTGGCGTCCCTGGGGTCCAGATGACGGTTTTGAATACTGATGTGTTTGTGAAATTGGAGCTATATAATAAAGATAATGAAAAGAGGGAGAGTGGAGGCAGATGCACGTTGACAGAAATTCTGGTAGGTGCCTCTTTCTGGTGCATATAAATGGGTTTGTTGAAATTGGTGCAGCTTTTTCTGACCTTTGCAACCCTTCTGTGTCTAAATACAGGTCTTGAACCACATCCTTTCCTTCAAAGCCTTTTCTATGACTTTTATATTGTCTGAACCTCAGGGAACAGTTTTTCTTTTTTATGTCAGCAAGGGTATGTCGTAGCATCTTTTCTTTTGAATGTTAATGGCCTGCTTTTTTGACTTCCTTTCTGAGCTAAATTCCCCTCTCCACACGTAGCCCATTTACACGTAACCTTCCACTGTCCTTCGTCATAGATCCCTAAAGAATGAGCTAGGTTAAATGGTTCCTGTGCTCCAGAAACACACACACACACACACACACACACACACACACACACACACACACACACACACACACACACACACACACACACACACACACACACCTTTCCTCTTTAGTCACACAAAACCAATTTATTTTATTAGGAGGTTCTCTTATTTACATTAATCCCACAGCTATGGAAAACCTGGAAATATTAGGGAATTTTAAAACTTACTGGAAACGTCATGAAAATGTAGTAATCTTCGATTTCATACATGCAAAAATTATATAAATGAAAACAAACTAGTTGTTATTTTTATTATTATAGTTTGCACAACTTTTAATTTGATTTGATATTGGCTTGATATTGCTGTTTTGCTGCTGTGAAAAACATTGTGTTTGTCTAAATGTTTATTAGAGACAAACAAACTGACAATTAAAGTTAGTTATATTCCAGTAATTCAAAAACTTCAGACCTTGCATACAAATGGATATTCTGTCCAGCAACCCATTTAAAATCATTCCATGAATACAAATCCTTTTCCAGTAATCGTGAACGAATGGAAAATGAGAATTCATTGGTCAACGTGTGGGAAGCTTTATCTAGCTTCCTGGTTTGTCAGGAAGTTTCTCTGCATTAGGCACGTTGTGGTGCAGAACTGTAGGAAATGGCAGTGGCAATCAAAACTAATTAGTCCGCAGATATCATGTAGGTTGAGACTTTCTCTCTATTTCACACTAGAGAAACCAAGATTAACTGAGATTAGATGTGCTGTACATTTAGGGCACTCCTGCCTCCACCACACCCCTCACGTGGCATGCTGAAGAACACAGAAATAAATGTGGCATTGCAGTTCTAGCCCTGTTGCTAAGAGTAGGACGCCTTCAATCATCTCTCGGTATGATGTGGGAATGCAATCAGCAGCATAGCACTACCCGGTCACCTGAGATGTACTAAATAAAGTGACAGCCTTTGAACCACCACTCTTCTTATTTGTAGTGCCATAAAGAAACACTGTGCACTTTAAAACAAGGTTGTATTTTTAGACGTTTTATTTTTGGTCTGTCGATAACACTTAATGTTCTCATGTTACTGTTATCACTAATTACGAAGACTTTGCTTTGACTGCGAGGCTGTGATTGTAGATAAGTGTTGAGTAACCCTGGTGTTTTATGTGCAATGTTTTGTCTCTGACTCCCAATTAAAATAAAAAACGAACACAGTCTTTCCATGTGAATGTAGCTTATTTAGACCGACAGAAGAATGTCTCTGGTACAATGCATAAATAAACATCTCAACCACTGGCATTTTGGCAAACGTGACTAGATAATATTACCACACTAGCTTTGTGGGCTGACTCAGTCCTTTATTTAGCATACTGTTGACACTACTTGTTTTAAGCAGCACTGCCTGGTCTGTCAACCATTCAATGGCATATGAGATGCACACAGAGGCTGAAGACACTGTTCAGTTTTTAAGGATTTGAGACCGTATCCTTATGCCCCCAATAAACCTTGCTTTAGAGCTCTGTTGTCGACCTTTGACCCTGCCCCTCCAGGACCGTATCTGCTTTCTCACTCTAAACGTTGCTTCGGAGAACTGACCATTCTGGGCCTGTGCACGTCAATCCATAGTGGTTGATGTGACCTGATTTAAATGGCATTGATGGTAAGAAATAATCCATTACACCTAACACCTAAGACACTCTTGCTGTTGTTTATAAACTGAACTTGTCAATATCCTCTCACAGAGGAGACCGGTCCATTCAAACGGCAAGAATAAAGTGTTTGCTATGCATGGACAGCTGTGTTGTAAATATTCTCCCTTAATCTGTTTATTTGTACATTAGTCCTAACCCTCTGCTCTCTGGTCTTCTTCAGTTGCAGTAATTTGTTGTGAAATCATAAAAAGTGCCCCTGTAGCTAGGCCAATATAATGGCTGCTTGACCTTTCTACAGCAAAGCCTCTCTGATTGTGTTGCAATTTTGCCAAAGGGATGGGAGAAGTGCACATTCTGCCTTTCGCTCAATTCATTTTTTAGCAGAAGCAGCTCTTGTCTCATTTCAGCAGCTAGCATTTAGCGTGAACTCTGTTTACTTTGTGCTCTGATTTAGTGGATACTCATTTCTTCAGGGTGTTCGTATGAGTCATTCCAGCACCACCTGACCTCTTGCCAAACCACCAAGCCTGCCTGATGCAGCCGCTAGTGTTCTGAATAACTGCGTGCTTTAAGACGCGGCCGTCCAAAAACAAGCATTTGCCTGACTGTCCTCATGCGGAGTCGCTCTCATATCAGCATGCACCGCGGGCCAGGGCGGTACAGGCCTGCCAAGCCACTCCGTAAAAGCAGCAACAGGTCTTGTATGTGCCTTTGGATCTTGCTGGTTTTAAATGCAAGCATGCCCCACCCACAATCAAAGTCTCACAATGAAGGTTCTAAATGAATGATGTGATCCACCCCATTTGATTGTATCTTTTTACATCTAGGAATGATGAATGCACTTACATGATCCTATAGACGGTTTCAACGGCAACAACATAAACAAACGTTACTGCTCATGCGCGCTTGTGTGGTAAATAATCTCCCATTTCCCTCTTAAAGGGTTAGTTCACCCAAAACTGAAAATCCTGTTATTAATTACTCACCCTCATGTCAATCCTAACCCGTAAGACCTTAGAGAAGAAAAATATCTTCATCTTCAAGATGAACGAAGGTCTGACAGGTTTGGAACGAAATGAGGTTGAGTAATTAATAACAGGATTTTCAGTTTTGGGTGAACCCAAAGTAATAACCCTTTAAGGACCGTGTAATGCCATTCTCTGTACAGTATCATATATAAATGCTTGCACTCACCTTTCAATCATGCAATGTGTCGGAATAACATTTTTCTTTGTTTTATAATATAAGATGTTGGGAAACTTAAACTTGTAGATAAAGTACCCTATTTGAGATTGATTGTATATGAATGCATCACAGAAACCCTGTGCTCTATGGGCACTGCCATTAATAGAGGATAAAGTGAAAGTTGTTTTACACTCCGTGATAAAGGCCTTACATACCCAATTTAAATATTTGGCGGGAAACATTCATTTATCCAGATGGTGACCACTTGATGTGAACAAATGTAAATGCGCTGTCCTGATCGACTGATGAGCCGATCTGCTTGATCGATCACGGTGATCGCATGTTAATGCCAAGTGTAAACGCAGCCAGAATAAATTACCTCTAGAGTTATTTCTGATAACAAGCAAATAAATAACAAGTAGATTGCATTAGACAAACAGTCTAAATGACATTAGACGCTGCTCTCGTATGCAGTCAGCCTGGATATTATGACGCTTTCAAGGCTTTTTGGTGAGTCGCACACACTGTTTTTGCGCTGGTGTCATATGATCTCTGCTTGATCGTTATTATTTATATCATGTTATCCAAGAATAGTACGTCAAAAATGTGTTTCTACTGAGTAGTGCGTCATACTATCCACGAGCCAGACCAATAAACAAACACAGACCGGAAGTTCACGTCGGGCCAGGCACGTAAACTGTGGCAATGCGCATGCATCCGATGAAACCGTCTATACTTCAGAGGATAATGCTCTAAATATTTAGTCCTCCCATTTGAATGTCAAGCATTTCTATCTTTTAGAGGGCTGTTTGTTCTTAGGTCTGACAACCCTTTTGTCTTTCATTAAAGCTTTTTTAATTTTTTAAAGGAGGGATAATGTTATGTGTCAGCACTATTTGTGTGTGCCTTTGTGCTTTTTGTTTATGGTTGTTTGTAGTTGAGGTTATGAATGTGCATTTGTGTATCTTTGCCCTTGGTGAAATCTTAGATGGAATTCATGACTTTGCATGTGTGAATGGCCGCTCCCCAGTTACCAGATGTCACATGTGAGAAATATTCCTCTCCCTTTGCTTTGGGTGTTGGTAATAAGTCAATTTTATGTCTGGATCGAAGTGAGCTGTTGCTCTGGCTATGAAGCAGATTCATGAACTGATAAGATAATAAATCGTCAAATCCATGTGTTTGTAAATGTGCATAATTTGGCTATGAATAATGACATCAAAAGATTTTTTGTTCAGCTGGAGAAAGATCTTGTGGACCGATGTACAGTCAATGACTCAAGTGCCACTGTCATAAACTATTTTCAAAGGTTATTGTACTACCGTTTCTTCTGCCTGATGATAGCCAGATACAGATGCTGCATTAATTACTGGAAGTAAACCTGACCGTGTGGGCCACTCTCTTTTTCTCTCGAATAATAAGACCTGACATGCCTGTACTCTCTCCTTTCTAGGTTTTCCTCACTTGCCAAGCAGTTTGTACCCCAGCCCTTACATTCCCTTGGGCCACCTTGAGCATCCACAGCTCAGCCAACATGCACTCTTTGACTCCCAAAAAGGTCTGTATATGTCTGTAAAGTCATGTTTAACTATTATCTCTGTGATATATGTGTGTATATGACCATCATCATAACATTTAGACCAAATGTGTATATAAAGTGAATCTCTCTAAACTGTGAAGAAATAGCCAGGTCATATTTCACCCCAAAATCAAAAGGGGGGGAAATGTGCAAAGAAAATGAAGACTTTTATATGGGAGCGACAAAAAGCGCGTATGTGCATCCCGTGCGCAGGATGATGCGCTTGAAGCAACACAGTCACAGCGTGCAGCGATCCGTCCGCAATGAAAAGTTCAAAACTCAAAGAGAAGATATATTGATGCGTAGTGTATCTATCTGTGCAATATTTTGAGCCGTTTCTTTTAACAGTTTAACATTTTAGTTACCGTGTGTGAAGAACTATACAATCTCTAGTCCTGTGTTGTGATCTAACAGACACCCGGTAGAAAGTAACACGATTTACAGCAATAAACTCCAGCAAGATAGACCGTTATCTTCAGATCAAGCATAATAACAGGAACATTGAATCATCTTGGAGAGAGTTTCATCGTGTTGACTGTCGTAAAACGAACGCGACACGCAGTTTGAAAGCTGAATGAAGAATGTCTGACGGATGCAGCGGAGGGAAGCGCTCACGTGAATTTGAATTTAATGACTTAAATATTCATCTGTACCTCACATTAAACTATGGAATGGCTTCAGAACACTTATTGCTTTATAATGCTTTTGTGGGGCACTGAGGCTTAACAATAACACAGAATATTATACATACAGTATCGGATTTGGATCGGTCCTGTCTGACCGATACACGATACTGCAAATAATGGCTTATCGGAGCCGATACAGAGTATCGGATCAGCGCATCCCTACTATTATAAGACACTTTATGTGCAAGTGTCCTACTGTAGTCGTAATAATTGTATATTTTTACAATTGCAAGCTTATTAATGTCATGTTTTTTTTTTTTTCGTGTACTAAATTAAATTGCATAATTTGATAATATAAGTTCAGTGTAAAAAAAAACCCTTCCTATTTATGCAAAATATACTTATTGTTCTTATTTGGAGCCTGTTTTGATTTTGGGATGAAGTGGTGACTTGGCATATCTTTAGGAAAATACCAATAGTATATGTATTGCTTTCTGAATGTTCTCTTTCTATTATTATTTTCTGTAATGATGAGTGGTTTGATGGATTGCTACCTATTATGCTAGATGGGCTACTTTAAGGCAGTTGCAAAAATTGCATGCTTTAAAAAAAAGTGTCCAATGCCATGTCATTTTCCTGTGTCACAGTAAAACATTACCATGTAAAACTTTAGACTTTTATTCTGCCTCAGAGCTGAGGGAAAAGGGCAGCACTTTGTTTTTGTTAGCATTCACCAACTAGTGCATGAACTTTTGCAAGTTCTTTGATTTCTGTTCTGCTGTGCTCACAGATAGTGCCTTGTTTAGAGTGTTTTAACAAGTTAGTTTATGGTTCATCTTTTTATATACTTTCTGCTCTTTAGGGCCTTTTGAGCAGTCTTATCTTTTACACCAGATGTCTTAAGCTTTGTCAGGCTCACTCTTTCTACTTTGTTCTTATTCTCTCAGAGGGGTTTTACCTGCCAGGTTCAGTGCACTCCCAGTCTGCACTGGCCAGGAGCCCAGTGGCTCACATGCCCTGCTCCTTCTCCAGGGAAAAGGAGGCCCTACCACCTCACAAAAGCTCCAAAGACTCAAGCAGGGATTTGGGAAAAGAAAAGGCCTGTAAGAGTGACCTAGGCCACTCTCTCTCAAGGAAGGAACGAGAAAGGCCTAAAGAGGAGTCACGGCCCCACAGTGTGGTGGACCTCACCTTGGATGTCAAGGCAGAAGATGAGCGCAAAGCAGGCAACTCAGAAAGGTCTGTGAAGACTATGGAGCACGCTCGGCCTTTCTTTCACCAGCACTCGCCTGCTCTGAACACCACGGACGCTAAATCTAAACAAACTCACCAGAGTTTATTTGGCAACTGCGGGACAAGCGGCGGCATGCCAGCCCGACACCAGAGTATGGAACAGGACAGGAGGGACAGGGACCGGGATGACGAAACAAGTCGGCCAGGGGGCCACCTTTCCACTGACAAGCAGAAAAGATGCGATTCAGTTGCTACATCAGCTGGCACACTGCATGTGTCGTATGCCAGTCCCTCTTCCCTGCAGCCCAACCCGTCCCATCTCCCGCCCAGGCTGGTGTCCTCTGGCACCTACCCTCCCCCTCACCACATGCCGCCCAACATGTACCCGCTCTACTCTACAGCAAAAGAGCCAGGCAAAGAACAGAGAGTGATAGCTCCTACTTATGTGCCTTCTGTCGAGGTTTACGATGAGCGAAAAGGGCCAATTCAAATTGCCTCCCAAGCTCGAGATAATAAAAATGACAAGAGCAGGGAGAGGGACTCGCACAGATCAGCCCTGCAGGTGGGGAATGAGAGAACACATATGGACCATGGTCGGTTCTCCATTAGGAGTGAGTCGCCCCCTCATGGGGATGTCAAGAGAGACATTTTACGAGAGGAAGGCTCGATAATTAGGTCAAACGGTTTGGCCATGAAAAAGCCCTTGCATTTAGAAATGTGCACAAATAAATCTGGAAACAGTCCAGATGCCAGAGACTTAACCAACACTACATCAAAACACATGATCAAAACGGGACTCGAGACTGAATCCCGCAGCCAAGAGCGGGATCGGGTTCAAAGGTCTGGCCATCCATTCTCTGGAATGGATCCAGGTACACTTCACTCGGAGCAGCATACGTTGAAGGGCTTGGGTTCTGCTGAGCCCAAATGGAAGCCTTTCGAGATGGGCAATTATGCTACCAGTCACATCGCCACATTGGCGGCCCAACACAGCCATGGCCCCCGAGGTGAGGAAGAGGGCAAGCGGATGTACCTAGACACTACTGGCTTGCACAGACCGGTAGGCAGCGGCAGAAGTCCCGAGGGCCATGGGGAGGTTTCAGCCATGCAGAGCCTGATAAAGTACAGTGGCAACTTTTCCAACGAGTCTGGCTCCAGGCATGGATCCGATAGCCGCAGTCCATTTGGAGGACTGGGCAGCATGAAACTGGAGGCTGGTTATCATGGAGTGTCTAGAGTTCAGCATCTTCCACCCCAGCAGCCTGGAAAGCAGTTGAAGAAGGAACCTGAGAGACCAGAGAGTGCTAAATCCTTTGGCAGAGACGGAAGCTCTTCTCAGGGGGAAGCAGAGGTTCGTCACCCCCCAGTGGGCATTGCGGTGGCCGTTGCCCGTCAGAGGGACAACAGCAGCAAGCCCAGCTCTGTATCAGACAGGGACCGGCCAATTGGAGGAGCCATCAAAGGTGCGTTGCCTCATATCTTTGCATGCGGTGTTCTTAAAGGTATAGTTCACCCAATAATTAAGATTCCTTAATAATTTACTCATCCTAATGTTGTTCTAAATCTGTACAACTTATCTTCTGTGGAACACAAAAGGATATATTTAACAAAATGCCTTTTTTTTGTCCATACTCCATACAATTGAAGTCAGTGGGGTTCAGTGTTTTGGGCACTATTGACTTTCAGTCTATGGGCAAAATCAGTTGAGACATTGTTCAAAATGTCTTGTGTTCTGCAGAAAAAGAGCAACTAACCCTATAAGGTGTCATAAATTGTACATTTCTGGCCCCTGTTGGTACATGCTTTCACGTAACTTTAATGGAACTGAAGAACAACACACTGTGCTGTAACAATGGAAAATAAGACAGGGTTGTTTACATGGGCCTGCTCAGCAGCAAGGTTGCTCCCTTTTTGTTTTTATTTCTTAAACAGCATGAGCTTTGCTATTGCTTTGGCCCACAGTGTTTCCTGTTAGCCTAGGCAGTGTGTTAAACCTTTCACTAAGACACCGCATGCCCGACTGCTTATAAACATAATTTACAGAGCTCTACTAAAGGTGGCAAACAAGCAGTGCATTCTAATATGACTTTAGTTTTGTTGCTTAGCAATCGAATCAGCTTTGGAAAGGGACAGAAGGTGGGGAGAAAGGCATTAATTTATGTTCTCTTGTGTGCAAGGAAATTGCAGTAATAACATTAGTCTACACACTCTGAGAGAAGGTTTGAATTTACATTTAAAACAAGTGTTAGGGACAGCTTTGCTTGACTAATTTGCCCTCTTTTTGGTGCAAACGGATAGCATGTCGGACAGGCTTTTGGTAACCTTGGAAACAGACTGAAACCTTTTCCCTGGAGCATGACAGAGATCTGTGTGCACTTTCGTCCCCCTCCTCTGTTTAAAAGAACACAATCTCTTCTCAGCCACTGTCTGTCAGTACTGAATGGTTCAATACACTCCTAACTAAATCCCACTCGGATACGTTCTACGCATTTATCTTTTACAACGCTGTGTTGTTGCGGTATTATGAACACAAACTTCAAAGACTCTTTTAGTTTAGTTTGGAATGTGAAATGCTGCTTGTTTTGTCTGATGATTCTCCAAATGGCTACTTCTCTATGAAGAGTAATTTGAACCATATATGACGCCACAGTGGTGTTGAAACATTGATAAGTGATTGATGGGCCTCAATGGGTTCTTGTAAATGTGATATGTTACTCTGCATAGGTTCTCAGTGGGTTTTTTTCCTCTGCACAGTCTGTCTGTAATCTCATAGATGTGTAAGACACTGAATATGACTGGTGCTGAGTGTTGGGACTGATAAACACCCTTAGAGTTTGGGTTATTTCTGGAGCGGTGTATTTATAAACAGAAAATGGTTACATTTAAGTCTTGCCAGTCTGGCAGACACTACTAATGTTTGACACTTGTTAAGAATGGTTGGAAATGTATAAATTGTAATCACACATATCTGAAATGTTGAAAAATTAGATATCATTGGCAAGCACTATAAAGTTAGCACATTTATTAAAAACTGTTTGTCAACCTCTTCAATTAGTGTAATGTCTTAACCTTGCAGGCCCAATCCACACAGAGGAAGAACAAGGAGACGAAAGGACGCGCCACCGTGACGAGCGCCTACTGTCGGGACGTGTGGAGCGTGAGCAGGAGAAAGTGTTAAGGTAAGATGAGAGTTTATAACCGCTGGCATGAAGCACTTTGAGTGCAAGTTGAACCGAGCTCTCAGAAATGTACTAAGCATCATGCTATCTAATTCAATCCTGCTTTTGTAGTTTTATAGGAGCATTAGTTCAGTAGATCTGAACACTGTAACCTGCTCTTATTATATTTGTGAACGTCTTCACTTTAGTCATTTCTTAGGTTAACTTTGCCAAACTCTTACATTTTGTGGGTTTTTTTTTTAATTTTTATAAAGGTTTGTTGCACTGGCTGTAAATTTTAATTGTGTGGTGACAGCTGTTGATGGTGCTTAAAACAAGATTTAGGACTAAAATCACATTGACGTTGGTCAGTTTTGTTGTAAGCCAGATATAAGGAACAATAAAATATTTCAACATAATAAGAAGAATCATGCATGTTGTTTTTTTTATTTAGTACTGTCCTGAAGTTATTTTGCATAAAAGATGTTTATATTATAGTCCATGAAACAAAATGCTAGCACAAATTATAAAAATGACCCCATTCAAAATTTCATACATAAATGCGCTTGATTCTTGTGTTTCATTACGTAGAGATGTTTGTTCATGAGTCCCTTGTTTGTCCTGAGCAGCGGTTGGTGGTTTGGGGCTAGATATTGTATGTAGGCATAAGGAATATGTGGGGTATTGAAGTCGCTTTGAATGCGTGCTCACTTTTCACTTTCGACTGCACATTTTACAAGATATTTGTCAATAACAATATTTGTGCACCAAATCTTCAGCCATCGTCCTGTCAGTCATCTCTCCTTGCTCTCGTCACGTAATAAGTGAAATCTGACTCCTGCTGCACTGTGCTGCGACTCTGACGCTTTGTTTATGATTGTGGCGTTGGTTGTCCATCTGAGCTAAATGGGTTTTTATTTCTACAAAAAGCCAAAACAACAGTAGGGGTGTTGACGCGGTGGACAAGTAATGTAATCGGTGTATAGACAAACACCATGTACCACCGGTAACAGACTACTGCAGCAGGCCTACTGCAAATGCAGTTCTTCAGTGGCATTGGTGGCGTCCACATTGCTAGCGGTCATTATAAGCCTAAATTGACTGCCATATCATCCTGTACAAATAAAAATGACTGCGAGCACAATTTAGAGTCCAAGCATTAAGATATGGGTATTTTCCACTACTTTCGCGCTCTAATGCAGGTATATTACCCTGTGTGCTTTTTTGTTACACATCTGTGTCAACTGTGTTGGTTCAGGGGTTGTGTCTGTCAAACTCTGATAGAAAATTTTACAGAAATGTACAGCGTTAAGCTTAAACAAGAAAGCTGTTATTTATTTTGCACCTTGATGTTGTGTGGAAGCTGGTGATAGGGGCAGCTAATGCATAAAAGTACTGTGAAGGTGACTCATTAAAGTCACTTCAGTACATATCAGTGATGCCTTGAATGTGTGGATCTTTAAAGATACTCTCTCTGCTGCCTTGGTTGAAGCTAGTTTAAAATCTCAGCAGACATTTAGCGACACTCCTGAAATGTTTATATGTGCCAAATAGATGTTATCTTTGTTCAGGTATCTCTAAAATATTAGAAGCCTGGATGAAAGTCTGTTAATTAAAGCACCCTTTTATTAAAATCATTCACCTTGTAGTAAGGACTAAGCATATCCAGCCAGTGTGAAAGGATTCTTGTTTCTTTGATTCCACACACTGGCTTAACGGAGCAACATTTTACTTTCATTGGTCACACTCTCAGCATGGTTTTCTTAAGAGTGGACAGATTTATGGCAACAGTTCTCTGCAAATATGAGCCTATTTTCAAAGTGTGGCTCTCATTTCGAGGAGTAGAAAAAGTCAGTCTTCCCCACTGGGGAAATTGGTACTTATAAAAGTGACCGGCTCTCTCAGCAGGATTCTGCCCTCAGTGTCTGTCCTTAAGTCGAAGACAGAATAGAAGTCATAGACTGGGGAATTTGTGTCACAGTTGGGGCTAAATGGCCACCAGTCCTCCTTTTGGGCTTAAATAAGCACAAATTTTGCAATGTAGAAGCATGTATGTTATACATTTTTCTGGTCGTCAAATGTGGGCACTGGATATTGGGCACTTAGCAGACTTTAAAAAATATATTTTTTGTTGATTTTACTCACCCTCATACAGTGTTAACCTCTAAGATTTTTAAGTTTAGTCTTTGTTGGGAACATCTTAACAATTCTAAATATTTTTCAGGTGATTTTTACTTTTGTTCAACTTCTTCATTACTACCATAACATTAAGGGTTGAATATTTTTAGAACATACAAATTAGAAAACTGACTTTGGGCTAATATAAGAATAGTTTTATAAGCTTATTTTTTATCAAATGTTTAAAGATACATAGTCAAGGATTACATAACTTTATGGCGATTGAGACTTTAATGTGCAATTAGAAAATGCAAACTGTCTGACTTTGCAATAGATTAGTTAACCACTAATATAATAAGCAAGACTATTTTCATTCACAGAGAGAATAAAGAGTTGGCAGACTACACTCAGTTGCATTCACCTATGGTGTCTGCTAGTGGCCTGAACCCCAACCTGATGGTGACAGGTGGACCGACTCTGGCTGGTGCAGGCCGCTGGCCTGCTGACCCCACCTCCCACCTGACTTCCCACCCATGGCTGCCTCGCCCAGGAGCTCCCTCCATGTGGTTGTCTGGATCTCCATATGGTACCTACCTTTTTTTCCCGCCTATGGCTGTAGTGTAAGAATTATGCCATGTTACAACAAGCAATTGCCATGCATTTATTCTTATTTTAGTGAATAATAAATGATCAAGGGTCATGCACTTTGGAATGCTGCAGAACTGTGTTGTGAATGGGATTTAGACAGTGAATTATTTCCTGAAGGCAGTCTGTTGACCCTGCCAGACGGCCCAAGCATTTTGTCTAGGCCGAGTGTTGTAGACATTCTTAGAAACAATCAGTCTCACTCCACAACTTCCATCCAAGAATAACAGCGAACAGCACGGTCAGTTCACAGTTCTCTGACTTTTGAGTTTCTGTCTAGACTTTACTTTAAAAACAAAAATGTCCCCTAAGAAAATCACTGTAGTTAAAGTGCTGTGCATCTTGGCAGGAATTCAACAAGGTCCGTGCTCCACGCACAAGGGTGTGATTATTGTGGAAATGGTGTTTCTCTTGGGGATTAACTCTTGAGTGTTCACAAAGCTGCCAGAAAGCAAGCGCAAATGGACCATCAACTACAAATATGGTGAACCCAACCATTTTTTTGTCCCTCTGTTGTTGTACAGGACTGGGTCCCCCTTCCCTTCATCAGGCGCTGCCTCCCGGATATCCTCCTGCCTTGACAGGCTCCATCCCCCCACCTTACCAGTTTGCCCGAGATCCACAGACCGGGCAGGTGGTTGTTATTCCAACAGAGCATCTGCCACACTATGGTAGGTCCCATATATTCACCACAATTTCTGTATTCATATTTTACCATCTTTCCATTCACACATGCTCAAAACGTGCATTTATAAAAAAGTGAGTGGGAGTTCTATCTCTGACATGTAGCAGAATAGATACTTGATTCGTAATGCTCAAATATTCCTCTTGTTCTTTTAAAAGCTGAGATGTTAGAGCGAGGCCCCCCACTGTGGTCGGCCATGTACCCGCCGGCAGGAAGCTCTCTGCAGCATGCCCATCAGCTCCAGCTCCTCTCCCACCAGCAGCTCCTGCGGCAACAGGAGCTTTACATGATCCAGCACCAGACTGCACAGGTCATGGAACTGCAGAGGAACGCACAGTTAGTGGTATGAGACTGTTTCTGTCAATGTCATTATAATCGTAGGGAGACGCTCCTGTATTTCCCATTTTCTAGTCCTTAAGGTCAACTCTGAATGTTTAGCATGGAAAATGGGCATAAAACCAAATGCGTAAATTAGGCCTTCCAATCAAGTTCAAAATATTGTACTGTGGTCTTTTATTTATTTTTTTATGTGCAAAATCTAGGTTTCTCTTTTTTCATATATATATTTATGTATATTTTTATTTTTATAATTTCTATTTTTAGCAATTTAACAGGCTTGTATTTTAGTATATTTTAAAAAAAATGGAATAATTTTTTTATTTTTATTTAATTCATTTCTGATTTTTCTGGTGTAGGAGAGATTAAATGCAAGTCAACCTAGGACAGATTTGGATGAAAAAACCGACAAGAGAGGAGCTGAAGGGGCCAAATCTAGTCTCTCGGGCATCCCCACTCAAGCCCTGAACTCACGCAAGCCTCCCCCACGCTCTCCAACCCCCTCCACCTCATATAGAAAAGCCCTGACGCCGCTGCCCGTCCCACCGTTGCCTTCACCTGTCACTGCACTGAAGTCTGAGGAGAGACCCAAAGTAGAGAAGTCCCTCCCTCAACAGCCCTACTCCCATCCGTCATCTCCTGTCCCTCACTCAGTCAGCCCTGTTTCAGCATCGCCTCTTCCTACGTCCCCCATCCAGACCAAAGAGGAGTCTGTGGAAGTTCCTGAGAAAGAACCACTCAGTCTACAGAAGCAAACTACTACTCCATTCCCATCCATGTATCGTGGTAAGTGGAAAGGTCAGCTTTCCCAAATGAAATGTCCAGGATTGAGCCTGCTTAATTTGTCAATATTGCAGCAACTATAAATTTGCATGATCATATGAAGTAATTGTATATTTACATATTGCACAATAAATAAGTACACTAATCAAAAATGAAAGGAAATAATGCACTGCCATTAATCATCATATTGCTATTTTTAAGGAAATATGTTTGGGAGGGGACTGAGAATACACACAGGACAGTAATCAAATGCAGTGTGCTATTCTTCATGTCAGAATGTGTAGGGTAGTGCAGTCTTAATGAGTAGTCTGCAAATATCCCCACATATGGGATTACCAGCTGTCTCTTCACTGGAATAGAGACTTCTTATGACAGCAGCCCTTTTGTACCCGTATCCCCTGGCGGTTTCCCTTTAAAAATGTTCAATGCTCAGGATAAATAGATTTTCTGCTCACGGTGCATTCTGAATGTATGAGTATGCACGAGTGTGTTGGCCTATGTGTATATAAGGGCTTTTGGGATGCTTGTGCTGGGGCCATTTGGTTCATGAAAGTTTCATAAAGCCCCTGTGCCGAAGAACATGTGGGGTTATTAATCACTTTGTCACTCTGTCGCAGGGAACTAAAGCCTCTCTGCTCTTTGCATAAGCGCTCCAAGCCCCTCAAATTGCTCTCTCTTCTGTTTCTTTAGCAGAAATTCCTCCTGGCTACCCGTACCAATCGATAACAGCACCTTTTGGCAGCCATTACCCCTACCTCCTCCAGCCAGCCGCTGCCGCAGACGCTGACGGCCTGGCACCAGATGTGCCATTGCCGGCTGAGACAACCGAGCACTTGGCGACTGCCGCAGATGTCAAACCCCAGCACTTGTGTTCTCCAGTGGTAGTAGAGCCACTTCAGGCATCCAGAGAGCCAGTGTCCATGGATGAGGGCAGCACTGTGTTCAAAAAAGAGCCAAACCTGGAAGACAGCAAAGATGTCCTGAGCCAGGACAGCCTGAGGCTTACACCCATCACCACCCAAGACTCTAGTACCCCCACAGAGGGCGAGGCCCGCACTAGAGCCACAGCCACACCATCGCCAGTGGATGAACCAGATGAGGAAGATGGGGAGGCTGTCAAAATCGAAGCTGCCGCCTCAAGCCATCCAGGGCTGTATGAGACATCTAGGCCCGATGCTGAAATAACGACCAGAGCAGAAACTGCAGAGGACTCGATTGGTCTGGTAGACCAAGTCTACAAATCTTCATCAGGTTACACTGACACACACCTTGTGGCTTGTGACATCCAGCCAACAAAACCACCATCTGATCTCTCTGATAGCCTGAACCCAGTAGACCTCAGAGATCCTGTCCCTGACTCTCCATACCTAGAGTCCAAACTTGACAATCTTTACCTGCCTAACAGAAGCCCTCCTCACCTTCAGCCCTCTTCCACACCAGTGGCCATCCTGCCTGAAGACCCCATGGCAGGCATGTTCGCCCTGGTCACGGCCAGCGAGCTTCCGCAGGCCGGAGCAGTGTCCATCCTGACAGATGCATGTACTTCTAGGTCTGACCTCTGCAAGGGCGTCAGTCCTTTAGAGTCCACAGCTCTGGAAGGCATGGCCCTGCTCAGCCAGATGGCAGAGCTGGAGATGCAGAGACGACCCAGAGATGACACACAGGGTGAGTCTCATTTCAGAGAGAGGAACGATAATTTGAAGGATGTGCGACCTGAACTAGCATGCTCCAACAGTTCTAAGGGAACCGATGATTAGGGAGAGAGGTTTGCTCACAGTAGTGTGCTGTAAAGTAAAATGTGCTGAAACAAGCTCAGCAATGTCAGTATATTCAGAATTTGATTAACAGTGTGCCAATGCTGCTTGTTCTTCTATGAATCTTTTAGAGTAAATGTGTTCGTTTAAAGAATAAATACATTTTGGATGTATCTGGGTGTCAAATTTGTTAATGCACTCTGACACAAGAAACACCTATTTACTGATGTATTGGAGAACGTGGGGCTGTCCCCTGCTCCCTAGAGGTAATAAATGTTGGTATCGATCGTGTGTTTGTGTGCAGCTGTAATACTCTGTGGACTGGAGAGTCTGCTGGAAGCTGGCAGGCAGGTCCTCCTGGAAGCCATCGAGTGTCAGCCTCAGATTATCATCCGCCTCCCCAGAGAGCTCAACCCTAATAAGAAATACAGCTGGAGACAGAAGAAAGATGAACCTGTATGCTTGCCTTTTTATGACTCTTTCTCTCCCTCTTTTAAACCTCTGCTCAAGAAGTTAAGATTTCTGTTATCACTTTGCATTAGCTTGTTTGCTATCAGATTAGTAATTCTAGGATGTTTGTAGTTTTAAATACAAGCACTGTTAACGTTTTACACTCTGACATGTTTACAAATTCCAACAACATTTGCATTGCTCACATTGTTAACAGTGTTTACAACTAATAGCATTTGGATTTTTACATTTAAACAGTGTTTACAAAATTCCAGTGGCATTTAAAAAAATATTTTTTTATTTAGCAGTTTGCAAATTTTTGCAGTGTTTGGCATTGTGCATAGAGATATCTCATAGCAAGCTTTTAGCTAATAATACTTAAGCTTTCTAGCCTCTTAACACTTAGATGCCTGTGCACTTGATTTTGGCCAGATGTCCATGGCCAGTGTTAACAGCTGCTGAGAGTTCTATAGAAGTTAAACCACAGATGCTAATTCTCTCTCTCTCTCTCTCTCTCTCTCTCTCTCTCTCTCTCTCTCTCTCTCTCTCTCTCTCTCTCTCTCTCTCTCTCTCTCTCTCTCTCTCTCTCTCTCTCTCTCTCTCTCTCTCTCTCTCTCTCTCTCTCTCTCTCTCTCTCTCTCTCTCTCTCTCTCTCTCTCTCTCTCTCTCTCTCAGATGTTCTCCAAATCCTCTTTGGAGGGAATGGACACTGTAGAAGTGGACTACCGAGTGAGACTTGCTGAGCTGCAGCAGCGCTACAAAGAAAAGCAACGAGATCTTGTCAAACTGCAGAGACGGAGAGACAAAGAGTGAGTCTCTCAATTAACATAAAAATCCCATTAACGTCACTTCATTAAGACCAGTAATGCCAATCTACCTCACTTAATCCCACTAACAATCAAACAACCTGCAATTTATGATCCCTGTGCTTCACAGAGAGAAACGTCAGCAACAACCGCAGCAGCAGCAACAACAACAGATCCAGCAGCAGGAGAGGAACAGAAGTTTAGCCCGCAGGGGCCCGGGACGTCCCCGAAAGAGAAAACATGGCCTGTGCGCACTGTCTCCACCCTCCAGCAAGATGGATTCGAAGTGTGCAAAGTGAGTGTGCAGCTCAGGCACCGCTAAGACCCAGCTGTGCTCACCACAGCCTGCCCTGCAGCTGAACGCTCTGTTGTTTTGCAGGTTGGGCAGAAGCGTGCTGTACTCAGAGGACTCTGAGAGTGGGGAGGTGCTGAGGAAGCGCTTTCGGGCCTCTAACAGAGATGAGGAGGAGGAGGAAGATACCAGTGCGTTGAGATTGAAGAAGAAAAAAAAGAGCTGGGGCGAGCAGGAGGCATCTTCAAGCTACTCTCACGAGGTCAGTCTCTATTATACTGGAGTTGTACAAAAGCTCCTGAATATCTGAAAATGTGAGTTTTTGTTAAACAAACAGGCTGAGCCCGCATCACTCACATGAGCACTATAGCTCAAGTCTGCAGTGCGTCTGATCCCATTCCTGCGCTTTCTTTTCAATTTCCTGTCCTATTTGTTTAATAATATTCATTGAATGCTTTTATCTCTTTTAACAGGCACCTAAAATGGTTGTGAAGAAGAGGCGAGTGAGCGAGCAGGAGCAGTTGGCATCCAAACTCGACAAGGCCTTGTCCCTCACTAAGCTCAGTAAACTCAGCAAGTCCTCCTGTAAATTCACAGAGGGTTCCTCAGGGAAGTCCAGGGCTAGCTCTGGAAGCAGAGTCTCCATGCTCACCGATTTAGACATGAGAGTCAAGATGGGAAAATCCAGCCTGTCAAAAGATCTCAGCATCTTTCACAAGCCTTCCAAAGGAGGTAAAAGCAAAATGGCTGCCAAAACGAAGCCTTCAGATCCATGCCTTAAGGGAAAAGGCCAGCGAAAAGCACCTTATTCTCCAATGAGGTCAGAAATCAGCAGCTATTCTAACAGTAAGTCAGTAAATGTATTTTTTTTGTTGTTGTCAGCGTTTTATTTCTAATGTTAATAGGTTACTTGAACCACAGGGGCATTTACCTGCTTTCGGGGTTTTTTTTGTCTTTGGTAATGGACAGTTTTTGTTCATAATTGTCTACCATTATATGTTTATGATGGTACCTGTAATAAATTGCTATGGACTGCATGTGTAACCAAGCTTTTGCCAAAAAATCAAAGGTTTAGATTATTATTATTTTTTCTATTTAATTTTATATCACAGTTAACAGTATTTATCACAATATTGTAAAGTTGTTTTAAAAATAACAAAAAGCTGCCCTGATATATCAATGCGTATATATACTTATGTCAGTAATTTTTCTAGAATTTTTTCTGTTAAAGTCTATCATACCAATGCTGCATTTATTTGATTAAAAAAATGGTAAAAACAATAATATTTTTAACACATTACAATTTAAAACCACTGTTTTAAAATCTTTAAAGCTTTAATTTATTCCTGTAATAAAGCTGAATTTTGATCACATAATCCTTCAGAAATCATTCATATATGATGATTTGCTGCTCAAGAAACATTTCCTTTCTATTATCAATGTTGAAAACAGTTACTCTGCTTAACATTTTTGTGGAAACGGTCATACTTTTTTCAGGATTCTCTGACGAATAGGATGTTCAAAAGAACAGCTTTTTTTTTCTTTTTTTTTTTTTCTTTGTAACACTGTCTTTATTGTCATATTCTGTTTAATGTGCCCTTGCAGAATAAGTATTAATTCTCACCCCAAACTTTGGATTGGTAGTGTATATATAAACTATCATCCTGTGTTGCATCATGGGTTTGCGTATACTTGTTTTGAATCGTTTTTTAGTTCATCATGCTTTTGGTCCTCCATCCCGAGTGAAGTGTTTTGTGATTTGTACCAGACACGGATTCAGAAGAGGACGATTCCCTGAAGGATGGGTGGCCGCCCAGCTCCTTGTTGGGGAGAACCGGGTCACGTCCACAGCTCCCCGGCCTGTGCAGCACTCCTACCAAGAAAAAGCGCTCATCGTCCAAGAGAGCCTCTTCATCTTCGTCTTCATCACTCAAGTCCAAGCAGGCGGCCAAAGAGAGGAAACATAAGCACTTTGCTTTATTGCTACAGGAGGCAGGAGTCAGCTCCTCTGAGGACTCATTTGACCAAGGTTAATAAAGCATACCTCACTATGCACAAAATCGAGATGGCAGCTGCTCGGTTTTAGCTTTTTATTTTTGGTTTGTCTTGTATTTTTAGCCATGACTATCGGTCATGGTGACATTTTTCATTGTGTCAGAATTTGCTACCTCACATCCTGTATATAATATAATCGACTCTTGTTAGAGTCTCTTTTTAAATTGTTACTTTTATAGGAATGTCTTGCCATTGTGCATTAAAATGTGTGTGGCTGTGTCGAAAGTGTTCTTTATTGTATTGCAGTTTGGTACCCAAGCTTTATTAAACTTGCTGACTTCATTTTTACTTAAAGTAAAGAAACTCAGTGTTCTCTGTCTCTTTCCCTAAATCTCCTGCCGTAGAGTGTTAGATTGCAACGCTCCGCACTCCTGTTGTTCAAATATCCCTTTCATCATTGAAGAGCCGTCACAAGGAGATCTCTGCATAAATTCAGCGCTCCTGAGCAGTGCTGATGAGATTTATTAGGTCAAATGACTTTGAGAAGCATAACTAACTTGTTAGATTCTCCCAAGAGATCAGTTATTTAACAGACGAGAAAATGTTGAATTGCTATTAGACAGCTGTTGGTTAATGTTTGTCTGCATTTACAATATTGTATACATTATCTTTTTGATTGGTGCCATACACAAATCTGAAGCCAATGGCAGTAGAGCATACTACCTATTCTAACTAAGTTAGTCAATAAATCATCATGCACACAACCAGAATTTGTAGAACTTTAAAGCATGCACCAAAACCTGCAATCATAAATCTTCAACAGTTTCAGAAGTGTTTTTCACTATGATAAATGTGTGAGCAGGCAATGCATTGTGGGATATTTGGAAAATAGGGAGCTCCCTGATTTACTAAAAATGAATAACCTAGCTTCTCTAGACTGCTCGCTCTCTCCTTGCAGCTGCTTGGCCACCCCTCCACCTCTGACCCCTTCTCCTACCCATGATGCTTTTGAATGTCTATCGGTCTGTGCATTTGCTTGTCCTGCCGCAACAAAATAAGAAGCAAAGGGCTTGGCTGGGAGTAGGGCAGCCAGCTGTTCAGCGTGAGGTCACTATCCATGTCACCTGAGCCTTGAGCATTGTTCTGTAAGTAGGCCACCACCCTCTTTTGCTGTGACTTCTCCATAATTTCTACTAATTTGTGCTTACACTGTTACAGAACAAAAACAAAAAACAAACAAACCAAAAAACTGGATTACAGATGAGGTGTTGAAAATGCCCTTTTAACATGCTCACCTCCTGTTACATGCCCTCAAGCCATGGTTATGTTTGTATTTGATGGGAAAAGTTTTTTTATTTTTATTATTTAAACGGAGGATGAATTTAGGATGATTTCCTTTTCCTTCTTGGTCATATTAATATTATTTTGGTCATATCAATAATTTAAGGCCTTCTACAGCTGCCGTTTTATCATTTATTTGTCACTGTTGTATAATACATAACTGAATAATATTTCCCATGGATGTTGAAACTGGTAGAAACCAGTTATAATTTAAGATTTTGTTAAAGTTACTAGATTTAATTAATTTGATTTGGGGTTTTTTTGTCTTAATGAAGACTGTTTTGGCTGTTTTTAATATTTTTCATCATTTAATGCTAAGGAAGTAAGGGGATTGAATTGAAAGAGAACATCATAACCATGGCTGAAGTGGTTGATGGTCTGAGTTGCGTCCAGGCCAGACCCAGAGTCTCAGGAGCCATGGAGGACTGTCCTCACAGAGCCTGTTTTGTGTTCTTCAGCTTTCTTCTTCCTGTACACGTTCTTTGCTTGCTGTCAGTTCATGTAATACATGCTTTAGGTCTTAACGCTGTGGCATCTATAAAGTTATGTTAACAACATAACTAATCAAAGTCCTTGTCTGCTATAGTCCATGTCTTTAACAAACTCACCTCTGGCTTTGGCTACTCACAACTGCACTCAAATGTCCTGTGTCTGTTTCCATCTCCAAACTTGTTCCTCACCTTACAGAGAATGGGAGAAAAGGGGTTGTTGCTTAAAGTGGGTACCTACTGTCTTATAGTTGGTCCTTGAGGTGTTTTTTTTTTTTTTCTTCTTTATCAGTTTAGACAAGCTCCGAGCTGAAGAGACTTTTAATAATTGATGACTTTCTTAGTCAGGGATTCTGCCAGCAACCTTAACATTCTGCAGCGCTTGTGGCTTATTCTATTCCCTTTTTTCCTTCAGTGATTCAGCTCATTCAGCACATTGGGCAAGGCCACTTTACTGGCTTCTCTTATTTGGTTTGGGCTTTTGCATTCCCTGCCCCTCTTGATTTGGAGCGAGCCAGCAGCCATGCTGATTTTAAATCCTGCCCTAAAGCTCTGAAGGTTTGAAAGCTACGCTTGCGAGATCCTGCCTACCCAGCTTAGTATATGCTGCCCGCATGAAACCAGGCTTTGTCCCCCACCAGTAATCTTATGTAGCGGTGGGTGGGCTGCAGTATTTGAGCAAGAACACACAAAGTCTGCTTCAGCGGTGCTAGATTACAATGGATATGTAAAAGTGAGAAGAACACTACAGCTGGCAGAATGATGCATTAGGGCTAGTTATCTAGAATTCATAGCAATGCGGATCAAATTATTTGGGTTTATTGTTCTACAAAGATAACTAGCATGGTTTTTATGATATTTTGTCATTTAATTGCATGGGATTGAAGCATTCATTTTAACAGATGGTTGAAAGTTCACCCAAAAATGAAATTATATAATCATGAACTCACCCTCATGTTCCAAATCTGTATGACTTGTCATCAGAACACAAATTATTGAAGAATGATTTGACTTTTTGTATATGCAGTGAAATTCAGTGGGGTCTTAACATCTATTGGACTCCATTGACTTTATTTGTATGGACAAGAAAAGGTTGTCATTTTTTTTTTTTTTTTTTGGGTGAACTATCACTTTAATTCTAGGCTCTTCAACGCCAGTCCTGGAGGGCCAGTGTCCTGCAGACTTAAGAACCATTCCTAACTTAACCCACCTGTCTGTACAATCTTCAAAATAAAGGTTCTTTATTGGCATCTGTGGTTCCATGTAGAAACCTTAACATCCATGGAACCTTTCCACTGCACAAAAAGGTTCTTTTATAGTGGAAAAAAGTTTCTTTTAGATTATTAAAATGTTCTTCACACTAAGAAATAAATGGTTATTTTAATCACTGAAAGGTTCTTTGGTTCTGTGGCATCACTACAAAAACACAATTTTGGAATGTTTATTTTAAGAGTGTCATGTACAAGTAGTTCTGAACGCCTTTTATTGTTTAAGCTAAACTGACACTGGCTGTCCTAGACTGGAGTTGAAAAGCCCTGCTTCAAATGATGGGTCGTGTCAGGCTTCCTCTTCATTCATTTCTGAACCTCATGTATTTTGTCAAACATCCTAAATGATTTGTCTTCCCATTGTTACCAGAGTATTTCACCGAGCGAGATGATTACGAGGATGATGATGACGACGATGATGAAGATGGGTATGATTATGAGCTTGATGAAAGTGACGGCCTGTGTTCGTCATCTGTAGAAGAGAGTGGGCTGGGTCTTCTGGCCCGCTTTGCCGCCAGCGCTATCCCGAGCCCCATTGTCGCCAATCCGCTCTCCATTGTCCAACTGGAGGCTAAACAGAAAGCCAAGAAGAAAGTGGAACGGCAGAGTCTTCTGGGTAAGGAAGTGCTCTTACTGAATGGATTGCATCTTTTTCTACACTCTTAGATTCATCTGTAATCTCTCTGTGACATCAGCTGCTTTTCCAAGCCTGCTGGGACTTGAATTCCCAGGTGACAAGGTGATGCATTGTTATTGGCTGTCTTTTGTTGAGCTGTGTCGTGCATGTGCACTGGCGAGTGAGGGAATTGAAAGGTGCTGGCAGATGAAAACACATTGTGCTTGGAGCAGTCACTCAGTAGGGGTGTTATTCAATATAGACACCCATCAGTTGAGCCCCACCTTGAGAATGGAGTGTCATTATCCCCTAGCTATATTTGTGTGTGTTTGCTGCGCTGCTTGTACTCGCTGAGAATGTGATGCTGACAGGCCTTGCTTTGATGAGGTTGGGCTGTGATCCTGAGCGGGTACCCAGCAGCGCACGCGACAAGCTTGCCAGCGGAGACCAACAGCCCCCTTCATTAACTATTCCAAGGCCCTGCAACAGTCTTCGGACTTAATTCTGCTCCCACATCTGGCCCTGTTTATTTCTTACATGTGCACATTATATTGTCATTCTTCCTTGGCAGATTAGTTGACCACATGTAGATGGTTTGAATTATAGATGGCCTAGTATTTACATTACTGTTGTGTTTTTCATAAGTCACTTTGCGTTTGTGTGAGTATACTTCGTTTGCATGCTTTAGTAATAACCGAAGGTTGTATCTTCTGGATTGTAGGTACAGAGTTCGAGTTTACAGATTCGGAGAGCGATGTTAAAATGAGAAAAAAGTTTCCGTCACTGTTGCACGGCAAGCGGTCGGCTCCTGAGCTCCCTCTCCTGCCTCCTGCGAGCGTCATGCGTGAAGACTCCAGCCCCAGCAAGCGTGGACGCAAACCCAAAAAACCCAAGTCTCCCAGAGAGTTCAGTTTCGACCTTACCGCTGACGGGAGCGAAGATGAACAGTGGACGCGGCGCAGGAGTGAACGCATCTTTCTCCACGATGCTGCTCAAGCCACCCCCATCTCCCCGTCCGGCAAAACTCCTCTTCCACTCACTCCCAAATCTGCCCGTGGCCCCAAAACGTCTCCGCAGAGCCCCAAGGAGCTGGCCAAAGCCAAGGAGGTGAAAGACCCCAACAAGGTAAGCCCTTGTTTTATTGATGTAGATTGAGTCCTCTGTGCCAGCCCCAACGAAACGGCGAGGGCGCTTGATACCAGCTGGTGTCCTGTCACATTTGTCGGACAAGAAAGCCTCCCGCTGTGAGTGTCATGTTGTTGGACACAAAAGGATGGCTGCTGCTTGCCAGGCGACAATTACCAGCAATCACCGTTCCTCCCTCTGAATCCTCTATTGTTTTTTTTTTTTGTTTTTTTTTAGTGTTCAGTACATGACTGCCTATTAATGTTTACTTGTCTATCCAATGTTGTTGAATGGCTGTAATGTCTGGGAGAACTGAGCCCGGTTGTGTCATGCATTTGTATGAGGCTTTTCACCCTTGTCCATGTTGATGCTTTGGCTTTGTATCTGGTGTGAATGTTCTAGAAGAAGAGGATTAAGGAGACCCCCTTGTGTCTGCCCCCACCCCAGCTCTCCAGCACACCCTCTGAAAGTGCCGGAGCTCTGCCTGTCAGCCCAGGTCGCAAGAGCAAGGTCAAGCCCAAAGCCAGAGAGGTAACACTTGCCTAACTCGGCTGACATTGCAATGCTAATAAGTGATAAATTTGCCTATATTTTACAATATTCTGGCTGATGAACAGAAATGATAGTTACATTGATAGAATAAATTCCAAAATTTGTCAACATCAACTGGGATAATAATTTGAAAAAATAATAAATATAATTATTATATATAATGAATATAGTATAAATATAATTTAAATATGAAGCAAGGTTCAATTAATGTTATTTAAGCTCATAAAATTCTATTTTGTAGCAAGTATAATATTACAGCAATCTTCTGTCTAAACTTATTGAAAAAATATTTCATTACGTTAATTGTATGTTATATTGCCTTAACACTTTCAGTACATAAAAACATGATGCACTGTGCATTAACTCACATTTTTAGCATGCCGCATAATAAATATTTCAGACTGACCTAGTGTTGAGCAGCCATTTTGTGCTACATTGTGACACTAAGGAGAAACACTGAAAGGGATTGGAATAATTTTACCTGGCAGGCTCAAGGCCTGTTGGGAGAAGCCTTGCATTTAAATGAGCCACCCCTTTCTGCTCCCCTGTCCCAGTCTGTATAGGCCTGCTCTCAGTACCCACCATGACCAAAGGGAAGGAGGTGAGAGGGGGAAGGAAAGGGAGAGAGAAAAGGGGAGAGTGCAGTAGAGCAGCAAGCCTAATTAGACTGCACACTCAGCGGGAAAGCAGCGAAATTAACCAAACAACATCTCGCTCCATCCATTTCTCCGCCCCTTATGCACAATTTATTTATTTTTTTTGCAAGATAAATCTCCACTGCATTTTAGAACTCTCCACCGCTGCTGTTTTGTCATTGTATGTATAAATCACGTGTTATAATGCACAGTGCAGAAGCTCGGGAACTCCTCTGGGTATTTGCCGCATTCGAAATCAAGAAATCCTACATCTCGTGTGCCGAGCTTGTCAGTCATCTAAATGGGTTTTACTGAATCAATTCTCCTCTAGTAAGCACATGGGTCTCATCTTTAGAACTGAACCAACAATGGCTCAGTGTTCAATATTTCATATTGTCACAGGAATTGGGGCAAAATGTGCTTGAATTCCCCCAGCAGGCTCGAGGGAAGGGCGGTGCTGTCAGTAAACTGATGGAAAGTATGGCTGCTGATGAGGACTTTGAGCCCAACCAGGACAGCAGCTTCTCAGAGGATGAGAATCCCCCAGTGAGCGCTCAGCCCGAAAGACCCTGCACCCCCGGTGAGACTCTTTTCTCATTCCCTCTTGTCATCAAGGCTGCGGAGCTCTTTTCCTTCATTGCCTCCCCATTTATAATTGCTGTTTTATGACTAAATCAGACTTAATTTTCTTGGCTGTGAATGCAATTAAAAGTGAATGTCTTTTGAATGACATGAGGGAAAGATCATTTCACAGCGTATCTTATCTTAATCTAGCATTAAAAATCAGAAAATTGATTCGGCCTGATTGCATTCATACATTAATGGGACGAGCTGAGAGGTGTTGCACGCATTAGCGTCGTTTCAAAACCTTGTGAGCTGCTTGCTATCTACATTGACAGCATTGTAACAGCAATGAAATCTCATAAGTGACAGATTTGAAATGTTCAACATAGACAGAAACTCCTGTGTAGAAAAGAAAAATGGACATCGCATCTCTGCTTCCTTCCACTGTAGAAAAATGAAGCCAAAATATCCTAGTAACGGTCGTTGACGATTGTGTCGTTCAGAGCCCGAGTCTACACAGTAGTGAAGCCGTGGTATCAAGGTCCAGCCCACACTTCTATAATCGCAAACACAGCTGTCAATCATGACATTACACTCTGTTTTTAGTGCATTAAATATCTAACTAAAACTCAACTGAACAAACTAAACCAAACTGAAACTGGAAAAATTAACACTTCACGTCTAGATAACTACCCAAAATGACAGAATCAATCTTTGGAAGAAAAAAAAATTTGAAGTGTGATTTGTTTTGTTTTTTCGTTTGGCTCTTGTCCCATTCGATTACATGGAGAGGGTGGGGTTTATGACCTATACTGCAGCTGTGTGTTCTGGTTTTTCCTTCAAGATTTCCTTTTTAGAAGTATATTTAAGATTGACGTTCATATTGGGATTTTTTTCACAGACCTTGTCGCTGTGCTTTCTGGGATTAACTTCTCCATGTTTGACACACGATGCTGTCTTAGAATTTGGCTAAAATGAGGTATCTTGGAAAGCAGCATAATTAAGTTACCTTTGGGAGCAGTCTTCACATTAAAATGCTGCATTCATAAGCAGCTCCCTGGGTTTTGGAAAACAGATATTTTCACTAACCTTTGCAGCTTTAAGGTGGCAATGAAATTTCTCACTTTATTTATGAGCACATGTTTCGACATGTCTCTCTTTAGCACTGCTCATCTCTCTCTGTTCTGTTTTTCCCCCAGCCCCTCGGAACTGTGTCATTAACAAAGATGAACTGCAGGATGGATTACGGGTCCTCATCCCTATGGATGACAAACTCCTGTATGCCGGCCACGTCAGCACGGTTCACTCTCCTGACATGTAAGAGACCCCCTGCCCGAATGGTTTTCATTCTCTTTAGACCCTCTGCTGTGTCTTCCATATTGTTTGCCTAATTAAGAGTTACTATAGGCTGCAATAGCTTGGTTTCTGTTAAAATAATTTTAAAAAAATTTTTATTAAATTGTAGGCAAAACCATTTAATTTACCTAAATGAAAAAGACAGAAATCTCAAAACTGCTTGCCAAATTCACATTTAAATGATGTATTTGAAATCAGTCCCATTAATGTTGTTTCTTATTCTCAAATAATTTTAAAAAGTGTGTATTTCACATTGGAAAAGACAATGCTCATGTGCAGTCCTAAGCAAACGTTTTAGGAAACTATTTCTATGAAAACCAGAGCTTCTAACAGCAGCTGGAGTGATGTAATGATTTTTACCTATAGACTGGACTTATTACTATAAATGGGAGAAATTGCAACACATAGTATGGCAGAATGAGTGAACAATCTTGCTATGTAAACGAGGGGCCATTCTTCTGTACACCCAAATAATACAAAAAATATATATTTAATTGACATCTGTTGCAACATTCTCAATTCTGAAGCGAGTTCACCAATCAGAGAAACTCACAGTAAAGCTAGCTAGGCCAAATTATCTAGCTTTCTGTCTACATAAATTAATGATTTTATGCATTAAAGATCAAAATTAGCAGTTTTTTTAATTGTGTAAAAATACATTACAGAGACGGAAAATCCCATGGTTAGTCTAGTTTTGCTCTGAATCAAGTGTAATGTTATTAATCTCAGAGCCGGTTGGTTTGGTTCAAGGCTTGGAACCAAGGTCGCTAAAAAGTTGGCTGTCTATCCTGTGCTCTATTTAGCCGTAGATCCCTGGCCATTTACAGATTCTTTTTACCGAGCCTCTTAGTGTTACAGGGAGGAATCATCCTTAGTAATAATCCATTAGGAAGTGTTAATTATCGCCAAGTTTCCTATTGTAAGGTCCAGTTCAGAGTTAGGGGGATCTTTAATGAGAGGTGTTGCGTTTCTGCCCCCTGTGAAATGTGTTGTCCTCCATTTTAGTTTCATTAGAGCAGCGGCCCACGGATGCTCAATGACTGTGTTTAGCATTCAGCACAGAATCACATCTTCCTCTTATCAGTCCGAGAGCGAGGAGCAGCCATCCTTCAAACTCCCTTCACAGTCCTTCTCCCAAATTCCAGTGGTCTGAGAGCCAGAGGTCAGGCAGCATGTTGACAATCTGGATGCAAGTTCCGGTTTAATACGAAACGCGTATTTCTAAATTAAGGGGGCAGAAAGGTGGCGATTTATCGGTTCGTTTGCAGCACATTTGCATGGCATAATGAGATATGTTTGTCATATTTTGGCAGTGAAATATCTCTCCCTCTATCGCTCGCTCTGCATGCGCCTCTTGTACTAAAAATAGCCCGTTCCAGCCAAGGAAAGGAAGGTGCCTTTGTGCAGGACTGTGTTACCGCAGCTCTTCAAAGCAAGTAGTTCAGTGTGACGGTGAGAACTGGTTGCGAGAGGATTTAATATGATGAGAGCAGGCGCTAGTGCGGAGGGCTTGACTGCAACAGATCGCTTGTTGTCCACCCTGCCCTCTGGAAATGTAATTCTGTGACGGCTTGTGCTACACAACACCTTAGACGCATCCAGAGATTGAAAATCCGTGCTTGGGCACTCAGATGTTTATATGCCGCCACCGTCGCCACGGCTGCTGTTTATATGCTTCGCCTGTCTTCATTAACTGAGCCTGTTGTGGAGAGCCTGGGCTTCTGCAGGCATGAACATACTTGCAGTCCATGAGAGCAGGCTGGTTAATTGTGCAGTCAATAACTCACACAGCCGGTGTCGAATTGGAACTGAAATCTAGGGTAAGGAAAAGTGTCTGTTCTCAGCCTGAGCCTCGGCTTTCATGAAGCCTGTGTGTTCTGCTCAGAAAAGTCCTTTGGCAAAGCCATTGTCACACTTTCCGACGTGATGACCATGCTAATGGCACAGGCCCATTATTTATAGATAATGGAAAACTAATTGAAGCTTTCACTCCATCCTTCACTGGCTCGACATTCTTTAATTGTTTTAGAGATGTATAGATGGGAGATGTTTTTTTTTTTTTTTTTTTTTTCACAGCTAAACTTTAAAAAAGATTTCTCAATGTCATCTCAGAGAGAAATATGATAAATTGCATTTTGTGCAATTGTTTTTCAAAAAGTTTTTCTTGCTTAGTATTTTAGTCTTGCTTAGTTTTGTTTTCCATTTAAAAATTCTCAACAAAAAGAAAATCAACTGAGTTTGTGCTTAAAACAAGAAAAATATGTCAGTGAGGTAAGAAAAATTCACTTAATTTAAAGGGAAAAAAATATTTTTTTTCACCCCACATAAATATTTTATCTTGTTTTTAAGCATAATCTTCATTTTGATACATTTTTCACTAAATAAACCTAATATATTAAGTTGCTTCTCAAGTATATGTATCTTGATTTAAGAATGTTTAGATATTTGTACTGGAAAACAAGACAGAAATACTGAGAAATATTTTTTGTGGTATACTACTTTTACAGGTTTTAGCAGGTTTTCCCAATGAAATGTAAACATTCATTTTTAAATCTCCTCCTTTTGTGCTGTTCTGTTGAAATGGAGTATTTATTTATATGAAGTGTTGTTTTGCAAAGTGTGTGGGAATCATCAAGTACCGTTTCAAGGTATTCAACAGCAAAATAAACCCACACAGGGCAACCAGGACAAGGCTACTTCCAAAATAAATCAATAGATGTGAAAAATGTATCTGAGCTAAAATAATTTTTATTATGCGAGAAGAAAGAGACTGTGGAGTGATAAGACGCATGATACTAGTTATTTAGGAAATCAGTTGCTTAGGAAATAAGTTATATTTTTGCGGCCATTATACAAAAATATTTGACTGCAGAATGACCAGTCAGGATCAAGTATTTCCCAAAGGACATTTCATTACAATGACAAATTACTTCATACTGACCTTTTACTACCGAATACCTTCCCTTTCACTTAACAAACAAAAACAAATTTTATGGCGACCCTTCCCATGTCCCAAGCCCACATCAGGCGAGCCATCCACAAACATGACAGATATTTAACCCTGCTCGGCCGGTCAATCTTTCTCCCCCCTGAGGCAGCTGGTGTGAATTTATCCCAGGCTTTGCAGACAGAACCAATCAGGTTTGGCCAGCAGAGTCCTCCCCCTCAGGCCAGATCCAGGAGGAAGTGATCTGGGGGAGGCTGTCCCACATCACCTCCCAGGTCCATGTCACAGTAATAAGGCTGCCACTCTGTGATGGACACCTCTGAAGCCTGGCTCTGGGTCCATGCTTGAACTGCAAGCACCCTCATGAATCCAAATGAACAGAGGCCAAACATCCAACTTTTTCTTTTCTTTTTTTTTTATTTATTTTTTTTTACCCAGAAGCCCCATCTTGGACGTCACACATGTATGCACCCATGCTGATTTATAAGGCCCATGTACTCGCATCCAATAATAGAGTGACCTGCACTTTAAAGAGATGGTCATTGTTTCTTTCTTTGTCCGACAGCCAATAAAACTCTGATGGCTTCCTTTTTTTCAATATTGTTATGTTGACTGTTGGTTCACTTTGGCAGTGGAAACTATTTTTTTTTGAGCTGGAAGTGGGCGTTGCAAATTTTTCAAAGGTAAAACCTGCCAACGTCCAGAAATAATATTCCAGATCTGGAAGAGAGAAACCTATGTTTGGATTGTGCTCAGCCTACACACTGACTTCTACTGGTCTGCCTCTTTTTATTCCTTTTTTTCCATTTGCATCAGAGCCCATTTTGGCTCACATGTGATGCGTCAAGAAACCGTTTAACCTATCTAGCATATTCCCACTGCTCTGACTTCTTGACAGTAAAGACAATAAAAACACCGCAAAACTATAAATTTATCGGACAAGGATTAAAAAAATAATAATTTAAAGGGCAAGCCCCTCCAAATTTTGTCCCTGATGGTTGCGCTTGAATAAGGAGGGGAGGGTAGGGTAGATGGAGAAAAGCCAAGCTCCTTTGGGCATTGTGAATTAAAGGCTGGTTCGAAGCTCAGACTGTTTCTCAAAAGAGCTCCCCTCTTGCTCTTGGGCTTGTCCTGTAAAGAGCACATTCAGGGCTTTCCAGAGACACCATTTGTTTTGAGGTTTCACCAGGACAACTCCTCCTCCTTGGTCTTTAAAGATGACTGAATGATTAAATTTAGCACTCTTATGGAAAATTATAATATTTTGTAATTTATCATTTTAAATCTAATTTTCTAATTGTTTGTTATAAATCAGCATCTCAGGAAAATGTTATGGGGTTTCTAATAGAGATGCACGGATGTATCGGCCGCCTATATTTATTTGATGATTTTAGATCAATTTACAACCATCGGCATATCGGCTATAGCATGAAAAAGGCAGATATAACAAAAACCGATGGTTTATTAATGAACTGTGTGAAGGCACTGAGCTGTATAATGTCTGTTGTATAATCCAAGATTATAATGTAATATTCCTGCTGCGCTGCTGTCTGTGTTTTAATGTTACTCAAACAACAAAAGACCAAGAAAAAAAAGCCATAAAAACGTAATTTACTGCATAACACGGAATGTCACGGAATTTGGCGGAGGTTTGATGAATAAATAAAACGTAGGTCAGTACACTTAAATCAAATAGCGATATATACAAGTGTCTGTGAATATTAAGCCGCAAACTGTTTAAATATGAATCCTGCATGTTTCTGTGTGAATGTTTCATTTACCTCAGTCACATACACTGAAACTTAGTGTTTTTCAGCCTCTGCCGCCTCGATATGAGGACATGAATGCATGAACCTCACCTCCAGTCACTTCATGAGCATTTTACAGTTTCATTCGACAAAATCTATCATCATATCATAAACACGCACAGAAACTCCAATGTCTTCACGGCAACTTGTTAAAATAAAAGTTCAGTTTAACAAAGTAATTGTGATAGAAATATATTAATATTGTACAGTAGAAATTAGCTACATCGCAATGTAATAATATATGTATTTAATTTATGCAGTGAAGAATATGCAGTATTATTTAACATTTGTTAAACCTACCTAAAAAGCACTGTTTATTTCATGTTTCTTGTTCTGTTGTATTTATGCATTTATGATGGCCTGCTGAATGTTAAATGGATCCATTAGAAATTATTTGATAATGCAGCAATAAAGTAGATAGTAGGCTATAAGTTTGTGTGTGTATATATGTATGTGTGTGTGTGTGTGTGTGTGTGTGTGTGTATATATATATATATATACACACACACACACACACACACATTTTTTTTTTTTTTACAATTTTGCTGATTTAAAACGTGATCAAAACACAATCTATTTTAATGACAAAATTTCAAAAAGAGGGCAAGTGACATATTGGTATCGGAATCGGCCAATAATTGTTTGTTAAAATCTGTATCGGCCCAAAAAAAATCCTATTTTTGCATCCCTAGTTTCTAATCAAAATATGACTTTATTACAAAACAGGGCATTGATTTCATACATGTCCCCTGTAGGGGACACCAAGACACCAGGAGCATGTTTATCAAGCATTTTAGGAGACACAACAAGTGAATAGGGAAAGAAATTACATATGTTCCTATAAAATATTAGATACTATGAAAACGTTGCCAACTATTACTCCCATTATTACGCTTCTTTTTTCATTACATGTTGCTCCAAGAACACATTAATATGCAAATTAGATAGTGTGGCATTGCATTGCATTGTGACATTTTTCCCACATATTGCATAAAGTAAAATGGTATATCAATTAATTCCATTATATCTTTCATAGTTGAGAATCATCTTTAAACAAAGTTTGGTTAAAAAAATCCTGAAACCTAAAGGAAAAAATCCCATTGTTTTTGCATTGTTAATTTCATGTCATTTTATTTTGTCCCGGTGTCCACATACGAGGACATAGCATAACATATTAATAAAATAACATGTTATTTGTAAAATTCAAAAGTCTCTGCTTTCCTGGGTTTTAGGAGGCTATTGCCTAATACTGTATAATTTTAGACAAAACCATAATGCTCTGGGTATAGACACCTTCTTTCCACAGTTGACAAATTGACCCCGTTTACGTCAATATTACACATTTCATTTGTGAATGATTCATCTGTGTTATACCAAAGAATAAAAACAATGGTCTTCTTAATCTTTCATTACATTGTAATAACGTTCCCTTCTTGCAGATATCAGATAAGGATGTGAAGCCTATTAGTTCATGTTAACTTCAGCAATTGCTTTTGTCTATTGTTTTGATATTTCAAATATTGTAGATATTTCATGTCAGCATTAAATTTCATGTTTCAATTTTTACATTTGTCTGGTGAAATAACAGACCTCTCTCTGGTGACTTATGCTGGACTTCTCCAATAATTTAGTTTGCTTAAACTAAATGACCACAGCCTGGTTTCACAGACAGGGTTTAGATTAAACCAGGATTATACCTTAGTTCAATTGGTAGCTTTGTTAAATGTGCATTGTATAACTGATGTGCATCTTGAGACAAAACAATGGCATGGACATATTTTAAGATATATCAGTGCAAGTTTGCTTTCAGTTAAAATAGCTCAAACATGCATTTATTCTGGGATTAGGCCTAAGCCTTGTCTGTGAAACCGGGGGTACAATTTTGCTTTTAGATCTGCCTAAACCCAGTCGACAACCGATGGATAGAACCAAGTCCCCGCCAAACATTTTTCCCTCTTATTTATTTGTTGCACTCAGATAGACGTCACAATGTGGAAGAAAAGATCTGTCGCTACTTGCTCTTAATGCAGTAATTTAATGCCAAATAACATTTAATATTAAAAATAATGGTGGCAGTGTTTCAGGAAGGGAGTAGTCCCTCCAAAACCATATGAAAACTATTTTCCGTTATGGGGCGATCACTTTTCACCTTCCAATAATTTCCTGATGAATAAAATAAACTCCTGACCTACTTTTTTTGTTTTTGTTTTTTGCGCATCCTGATTCATAACTCACATTATTGAAGTAAAATGGACTGCAAATTTCATATTGAGGTTAATGATACCCTGACATCAGGATGTGCGGTCCCTAGATTTTTGTTTTGTGCTCATAACTGTGACCTGTCTTACAGATACAGCGTGGTGGTGGAGGGCGAGAGGGGGAACAGGCCACACATCTACTGCCTGGAGCAGCTGCTACAGGAGGCGGTCAGTACGCCACACTGCCCTACACCGTTTGTTGACCCACATACACGTTACGGCTCACCACAACAGGCCTGTGTGTTTTACTTTGGGCACACTCCTCAGTTTCCTCTCTCTGCTAACAGGCCTGGGGCATGCTGTAATATAGAAGCTGTTTAGCACCTTCCCCTGCTATTAAGCTAAGGGCATGTTTTGCTCCAGTACCTCTGTCTGTTGGTTTAGGCACACACGCTCTCGCGGCTACCGCCTTTCCTTCCTAATGTACCGTTAGAAGCGGACCACTGCCAAGAGCAACCTTAGCCATTACTGCCTCTCTAAGATGGATTATATACACAAAATATATATTTCCTCGCCAGAAAATGATTCATTAGTTATTCATGCTAAAAGCTAGATGGCCGTGAAGTGTCTGAATGTACACAGGTGTTGATTTAATAATCCTCTCTGATCCACACTTCCTTTGTTTTACAGATTATTGATGTGAAACCCCCCTCTGTCAGATACCTTCCCCAGGGGACCCGGATCGCAGCCTACTGGAGCCAGCAGTACCGTTGCCTCTACCCTGGCACGGTCGTCAGAGGTACAGCTTTCCTTTTCCACTTAATTGAGCTCCTTTCACTGGCTATTACAGACTATTAACTAATGCGTTTCACTGCATCTACGTCTCTCGAATGGAAAAATATGCACAAATGTCCAATGTCCTCCACACAGAGGCGCAGTAAGAGAACCTTTCAGGGTTGTTTCATTTCCTTTAATCTAAATCTTTTAGCCAAGCCCATAAGTACTGCCAGATAAACCGAGCCGAGGAATGAAGGATGGTGTGGTTAGCTACATGCAGAGCTCTGCTCTATTATTATTTATTTTCCCTCCTGCTGAGGAAGGAGGGAGCTGGAGGCTTGTCAAGAAACTCTTAAAGGGAGGTCGCTGCTACTGGCTCTGTCAACCAATGAGAATCAAAAGGCCCTGTATGAATCCCTGTAGCCGCTGCTGCACCACTGAGAAATATGCGGTCGTTCCTTTCGCACAGCAGTGTTTGCTGTTTCACTCAGTGGAAATGTAAATTGAGGTGATGCGTGTTCTTTTGCGTCAGTCGTCAACTCTGTTACGTGTCCACAGGGAGTCCAGACATGGAAGATGTGGACGATTTGATTACAGTGGAGTTTGACGATGGAGACACGGGCCGAATCCCTCTCTCTCATATTAGACTGCTACCGGCGGACTACAAGATTCAGTGTGAGTATTCAGCTAAGCAGGGAGTAAAAAGCCACGGCATGAAAGAGCACATGAAACGTTACCTGAATGTCCAAGTTTTGTAAACAGTCCATGTGCTTTCTGTTTGATTTGGAGTCCATGAAGCCACTGATTTTTGTTTGGTTTTGCTCTTGAAGCTTGATGATGGATTCAGTAAAAGATGTTTTTCTACTAGTTGCCAGGGTGTTGCTTTTTTTTAAGGTTTTTGAAGGTTTGTGTGTAGTATTTAAGAGCACTGGGTAAATATTAAAGTGTTTGATTGTAAAAATGCTTGTGTGTGATCATTTTAAAAATATATGAAGTTGAAAAGCACATGGGAAATGTTCTAATATTTTGGTATTTGTTATTATTTTATCAATTGTCAAACAGGAATGTCCCAAAGTCTATTAATAAAATTTTCTACACTGAATTTATCTGAACAGGTGCCGAACCGTCCCCTGCCCTCCTCGTGGCCAGCACCAAAAGGCGAGGAAGGAAGTGCAGTAAGGATGTGCCTGATGGCAAAGAGATGCCACCCAAAAACACAGAGGAGTCTGTTCCAAAAAGCAAAGGCAGAGGAAGAAAACCCAAACCTAAGCCTGGTAATTTCCACATCTTTTGAACCAAACATTTACCGTCATTTACATTTTGGCTGGTATAGAAGAGGCATATTTTTGTGATTTATTGCTATGCTTCAGATTAAACATCAAGCAGTCAGAACTGGTGTTACTGAAATGAGAAATGCAGTGATCTTACAAAAAGTGTACTGGATTGGTGGTTTCATAGATAGTAAATCACTTTCTTTTTCTTGGAAAGAGCTTACTGTCAAAACAGGAACAGCTTTTAGCCTCCCAGCATTTTTATAGAGGTAAGTGTGTTTTTGGTCTGGCATATTAAAACCTTCCCTCCTGTGCTGCTTTCCAGAGCCTGAAGTCGCTCCAAAGGAGCATGAAAAGCCTGAAACACCAACCCTGACGCAGGTCCCTGAGAGACCCCTGTCCAGCCAGAAAAGCGGCCCACGGCCAGGTAGAAAAATTAAGCAAGTCGGCACAGCCAGCCCGTCCATTCCCGTATCTAATGAAAGCCAGAAGAAAACCACAGGAATCAAGCCCCCAGCCAAAGTGCGTTCCCAGCCCCAGTCTGTCTACTCGCAGCCACTCTATGGAAAAGTTCTGTCCGTGGATCTCTATAATGAGCCCTCCTCTTCTCTGGCCTCCTTTATATCCAACAATGAGACACTGAGTCCCACAGGGAAGGGAAAGCCGGTCAAACGCTTGCGAAAGCCTGAAGAGGAGGCATCTGGGTTTGGTGTGAAAATGCAGCGCAAGCAACCTCAGACTGAGATCCTTATCAAGCTGGACCATGAGGGAGTCATGTCACCCAAAACCAAAAAGACCAAAGCCCTGATGATGATGGAGGGCCAGAACCTCTCCAAAAGAGAAAATAAGTCTGTGATGGGTGTCAGCTACACTACGATATCCACTGCTGACAAAACACTGAAGGCTAAAAGCAAGGCAGTTGAGGCAGAGCCGCCTACTGCCGAGAGCGTGTCCACCTACAGCGTTCGTAAGCTGGGAAGTGGCAGCGAAGGTCTGATGAAAGTAAGCAACTCAGGGGAGAAGGACAAGAAGGAACTGGAGTGTCCCAACTGCAGCAGCAGTAGCAGCAGCAGCTCGGAGTCGGACGGAGAGGAGGAGCGAGGGGCTTCGCAGGAAAAGAAGCCCAAACAAGACTCAACCAGCTCCAATAGCTCGCGGGCATCAAGTCCCACCTCTTCCAGCTCATCCACAAGCAGTTCCTCATCCTCAGCTGGATCCCATTCCTCCTCCTCATCATCATCATCCTCCACCACCAGCGATGAAGAATCCTCCTGTAGCTCTGATGAAGAACCGGTTGCTGGTTCTCAACCATCCCCTGCCACAGAGCATGCACCTCCTCAAGAAGAGGAAGACGAGAAGGCCAAGGTGAAAACCGGGCCTGCTGCCAGTATCCAGAAGCTCCAGAAACAGCAGGCATCTGCTGCTCAGCAGCAGAAGCCCCAGAGAGAGCAGAAGGTGAAGCAGGGTGTTGGTCGCCCCAAAAGACGAGAGGGAATCCACCTTCCAACAACTAAGGAACTGGCAAAAAGACAGAGGCTACCCTCAGTCGAGAACAGGCCCAAGATCTCCGCTTTCCTTCCTGCCAGACAGCTGTGGAAGTGGTTTGGAAAGCCTACTCAGGTGAGCCCATGGATTTTTTTTTTTTTTTTTTTTGGTCTTTCTGAAATTCCCACCAATTTCATTTCTATCACATCTCAAGTGATGTGTTGTTTAATAGCATTGTGTAAAGTCTTAAGTATACTTAAATTTTGACGCAAACATTTAGCGTATGTGTACAGCCAAATACGTGACCTTTCGAAATATACTTCATTTGATAGGGTGCACAAACACAGGCACTCGACTCTAGAAAGTTTCACCCTTGTTTGGTGTCTGTACTATTTCTCTTTAGAAGTTATGACCAAATTTGTTCCGTCTCCTTTTTTTTTTTTTTTTTTTTTCAATTGTGAAACAATGAGCTGAGCCAGCTATCTAATAATGAATTAATGCAAAATGGGAGCCGAGTCAGAAAAATCTAGATGCGCATGAAATGTACTGCATGCACACTGTATGCATGCCCTAGCATATGCATAAAAGCCAAAGTTTGGGCTTAATGAAATTCACAGTGATGGAAATTACATTTTGAATTTTTGGAATAAAATAGTTGACTCCTTTGTCTTGCTTAGGCTAATTTTAAAGCTAGCATTTTATGTATACTAAATACACATAATTAAATATTTCCACACTTTTTGAATAATTGAACAAAATTTCAGCTTAAATGGAAATGATGCATATTAATATATGTTGATGTTCTTTAAGTTATATTTACCTTGATTTTATTTTCAATATATATAAAAAATATTATCAAAATATATATCAAATGTCATATTTTATCGCAAACATGCTCTGTTGACACCTTTGTCTCATTGGTGAACAAGTAGGTTAATTGTTGACAAATTTATTAGTGTTATGGAAAATAAGAAGCACTTTGTTTAGATTTGTCAAATTTAAAAATAAAATTTTCTGTAATTTTATTTTGAAGAGTTGCCAGTATAAAAATGACAGACTGGTAAGAAAGTTTCAAGACGATTTTAAATGTGACCTTTATATAATAAAGGGGAAAAAAGTTGAAATCTGTTAGTTTTAATAAAAATCAACCCCTGGGACATAAAAGTGCCCGAAGAAACATCCTTTTGCTTTTCCTTCAACTTCTGACAGAGGCGAGGAATGAAAGGGAAGGCAAAGAAACTTTTCTACAAAGCCATAATGCGTGGGAAGGAAATGATCCGTATTGGAGACTGTGCTGTGTTCCTGTCTGCTGGACGACCCAACCTCCCATTTATTGGACACATCCAGAGCATGTGGGAGTCCTGGGGAAACAACATGGTGGTCCGAGTCAAATGGTTCTACCATCCTGAGGAAACCAACCCTGGAAAGAAACTTCATGACAAAAAGGTTACTTTCATCTTCCTTTCCTAAACAATAATAATGGTTTGCGGGCATAGTAATATAGTACTGTGCTTGGATTTGGATTTGTCCCAGTCTTGACTTTATCTGGGTTTGTAACTAATCAAATTTTGTTTGGCAGAACTGGGATCAAATGTCCGGCCAAAGCCTTCCTGCTGTTCTGCAGGCTTCCAACCAGAGGAAAGACTTCATGGAGGTAAGAAAACCAATGAAGTATATGGTTTGATCATCTTCGTCTGGGTGAAAACGGACTGATAGATCACTGTCCTTTTCTCTTTTCAGCGAGCACTGTACCAGTCCTCTCACATTGATGAGAATGATGTCCAAACCATTTCTCATAAATGTCTGGTGGTCAGCCTTGAGCAATATGAGCAGATGATTAAAACTAAGAAGTACCAGGACAGCGAAGACCTCTACTACCTGGCCGGGACTTATGAACCCACCACTGGAATGATATTCAACACGGATGGGGTTCCAGTAATCTGCTGAGAATCAACAAGTGAGACATGTGGAACAAAACCAATGAGATACAAGGGCTAGACAGATGTGCTGGCGTTACCCAAAGCCTGACTAATATAATGAGTACGTCCTGACAAAGACACAAGCATCAGTTGAGATCAGAGATTACTTCAACAGATGTCATGTTTGCACATCATTTCAAACACATGAAGTCGATGGTGTTGGTATTGTGAAATTGTACTAGTAGAGATTAAATTGTTTGGCCTGTTATTGGAGCACCTTGTTTTGACCCAGTGAAGTGGATGCAGCAGACAAATGATGTTCAGGAATCTCCAACTGAAGAGTACAATTTGTCAAAGAAAGTGAAAGCACGTCACAAATGTCTCGAAGGTCAACTGCATCTGCACCGCTGAGCCCAGTTTGCCTCAGCCATCACTGATGTGGCTGGAATGGAGGTGACACCACTTCTGCAGGACTCGTTCTCTGGGTGAGAAGGCCTGCTTGGAACCAGCTTCCTTGGCTGTGGGACCAACAACAGAAAGAGTAATTGAAGCTGACAGGCCATGTCACACTTCTGCCCAGAGAGCCGTTCCCACCACACGCTCTGCTGTCCAGTTACTACTGGTAGAACCCTGCCAGATCTTCAAGGGCTGGCTAATGAACTTGAACAGGGAAAAACGAAACCAGACGTAAAGCTGCGGCCCATGTGAGAAGCACTTAAAAGAAAGGACAGAACTGTGGTCTAAGAGCCTGCAAGGACGGTTTATTAATAGGAAAGTGTGAGTCACTTTTCCACCGAGCAGCCCAGAAGATCTATCAGAATATTTATATACGATCCTCATCCCTCAGCTGCGGCGACAGAAAGGTTTCTTTTTAAGAGTGAAAGGCTCTACTGGGATGGAAACGGATGCAGATGATACCCGTTTGTATATACATGCATACAAGCTATATATGATATGGACAAATATATTTTATTTTCGTGTACCATAGATTTATGTGACAGTAATTTTTTTAAAGCAGCAAAAGATGAAAAAAAAAGCTTTAATAAACTGTGAATAAAATTTAAAACGTTAATAAATATCAGGAACTAGTTTTAGAGTACAGATCTTGTAAGTCGTTACTGGAATCTCAGACGCCCACTACATTGACAACGTAATGTAATCTTGATATCAAAACTACTATTACAGGACAAATGGTTTGTAGGATTTGAAGCCAGTTGTCCCATAATGCAGTTTTACAACGAAAAGCACTTAAATTCTGCCCTTGGTCTTACACAGGACAGACTTCCCTTGACAATCCCCCGTTCAGGTGGACGTGAAGCGTTTTGCGGGAAAACCATTTTAGTTCTCTCATTGCTTCTCAGGGTCAGTGAGAGATGGAGAGTTTAAAAGCACCATATAATCAGGCTGCGCTTGCTTATCATGTCTGTTTTACTCGACTTTCCCTTTTTTCTAGAATTATCCCCCACAGAAAGCAATTACATCTCATGCATGAAAGCACTTTCTTCGAATAAACAAATAGCAGCGGTGCAGGTGACGTTATCTGTTGAAAGTTGAAAGCGGAGTTGTTTTTTGCCTTTCACACGTCTACGTTTTTTCTCCATGTCAAATCCGTTATTCCAAGCCGTTTTCTGGTTCGTTCTTAATAGCCTTAACCTTGGTCCCTAAAAGCTGCCGTGTACCGGCAGAATCAAAGTCTGAATGTTGTCTTTGAAAAATAGGTACTACTGATTGATATTGTGCTCCAGAGAAAGTGCCATCAGTCATCAGAGGCTGTTAGGACCAGGCTATGTATTCGCTGCTTCTCTAATCAAGACCAGTGAAATGTATTTGATTTTATGGCATCCTTACATGGATGAAGAGACTAGCGAACACCTTATTTGCTTAATTGTAATTATGGTTCTTATTTGTGCCTCATTTTTATGGTTCAAAGGGGGTATGAATGTTTTTTTTCTTTCTTTTTAAGGTTGGACACGTGTTAGTCAAGGACACGTGTTGTGTTTGATGCTGGAAGGAAATTGTTTTCCTTTTAACATTTTTCATGTCTATGTATATCTTTAAGTAATGAGTGAAAAACAATTAGATGATCTGTACTGATCTTTTTTTTTTTTTTAAACAATTATGGTTACCATATAAAAAACATGAGGTTAGAGGCTACATTTGAATTTTTTATTTTTTTTTTGCAGTTGCCCAGCCAAATTTTTTAAACTCTGTAATTCTTTCTACCTCCCACGTTGGTTAAACGTTTCATGTTTTTGTTTGATATTTTCTCTTGGTGGTATTATTATACTTAGTGCACTTGGGCTTTTAAACCATTGCCTGTTTTTAATTCTTTTGCCATGATGAGTACCCTCTGTGAATGATGTTGATTTGATACTTATTGATTCTTTCTGTCGTTTTGTTTTTTGTTTTTTTTCCCCCGGTTTTTGAGGGAGGATAGTGAGATCAAGAAGGGTATGGACACTAGAGCCTTCCAGTCTTTGCGATTGGAAAATATTTGGCCTACTCAGTATTTCGGAAATTTCTTTATATTATAGAAATGTTGACACTATTACGTATAGTAGAGTGGTCTGAAATGTCTGAAATATATATATTTTTCATGTACGTTTCATATTGCATTGCCCAGTCTCTCTTAAAGAGATATTATCTTGTTGATATTCAATAGGTTGTATTTCTTAACATGTTTTATCATTGTATGCGTGTTGTCTTGAGGCTTAAAACAATATTCAGCCTATTCCGGTTTGGACTGTTTTTCTAAGTCATCTAATTTGGTTGAGGATTTTACACATACCCAAAGCTAATTCAAATGCCAAATGATCTTCAAATGCACAGTGAATCTGAAGCAACATTTAAGCAAGCTCTTTTTGATTTGACAGTCTTTTGTGTCAAATATTTTTGCCTGTTTAGCGAGTTGTACAATTTAAGTGCCCCTCAAAACAAAAGTTTACTCTGAGCTTGAGTCAAGCTGTAAAGCACTTTTTAGAGTATTTTTGTCTGCATGTTTTAGAAACTGCATATATGCTTCTAGGAACAATATTAGAGCAATCAATAAAGGTATATTTTGCTTATTGTGACGTAGTGTAACGTGAATGGAGGTCGGAGTCCATTCCTTCCCCTCGGGTCACTGTATGAGACAGTGGCCTCTGCTGGCAGCAGTCATGTGGGATGAATCGCTCATGTCCTCTGCTACTCGTCCAGGGTCCGTTTGAGTGTATCTTATGATGTATAAGGTTTAACTGGCTTATTAGAAAACAGTGTATAGCCGAGTAGAAGCGTAATAGAGTTCACTGTTTGCATGATTCTGTTCAACCTTTTCCGTTTTTTCTTTCTTTATGACATTCCCCCTCTCTGAACAATTGTCCTCCATGCTTAATGTGCAATACTGCTGAATTTGGATTCTGTGAGGTAGCTGCTAGTGAGGGAAGGAACGTGTTCATGAATGTGGGAGATGAGAGATAAAGTTAGTGTGGACTGGAGGCTGGTCCTTCACTGGTCTTCATCTGCTGTTCCTTCAGCATTGGTATGGTCCTGTTACAAAATAAAATAATAATAAAAATTTTAAAAGCTATAGTTTTGAAATTATTTGAAATTTTAAAGCATCAATGTTTTGTAAATGATCCTTTATGAGAGGGGGAGATGAGTACGGATATACTTTGTACACATTTAATCTTGTAAAAAAAAAAACAATTACAAAATAAATTTTTAAAAACTGAAACCGATATTAAAGATTGCTGTTGACTTGTGTATGTAAACCTAATGGGATTGGAATTTTTTTTTTTTTTTTTTTTTTTTTTTTTTTTTTTTTACAGATGCAACCAGCATTATCAGTGTTTTTCAATTCTTTTAGTATCGCAGTATTTTCTAGTTCATCAATAAATGTCATGAAATGGAATCGAGTTTGTCTCTTTATTTTTTTCATTAATTTTGTCAAACCGTGTGGCTCTGAATTGCTACTATAATCCATGTGTTTGAATTTGTATTACTTCAGATGAACAAATCAGCGGATCCCAAACCTTTCAGGAGAACGGTTATGACCTGATAAGCTTTTTACAACCCGTCACTTGCGGTATAAGTGCTTCTTTAAGATGCCTGTTAGTGCAGAGCAATATGACTTGGCATAACATGCAGTCTTCCATATGACCACAATCATCCTGTAAACAGGTTTCATCTCACAACATGGCTTAATTGATGTCCACATTGAGGAAAATTAATGTTGTACTCTGTGAAAACAACATTGTGGCACTCTATTGAATGAGTGTTATTTGTGTTATGGTAGTCCTTGAGCCATTTAACTGGCAATGAAATGTTTTCCTCCCTTCCTTTAAAAATCCCATTTCTGAAAGCGTTTTTCAGCATGCGTGATGATTGATCGCACACTTTGGTGCTGTTCACAGAGGTGCAATAGATTCAAAAGGTCACCTGGGTGTTTTGTTAGGCAAGAGGCGGTTTCTGGGTCTCCCTCGTGGGCAATCACATTCATCAGGATACCATTTTAGAGCTTCCTGGAACAATTTACAATTTATACCAGCTGTTGTTATAGCATTGAACTGAAGCTGAGCTCATTTTGCTAATGCAACATTTTTAGCTTATTCTCCACTCGCCAAAAGAATGAAGCTTGCTTGAGGGGAAAAACTGTTTCCTGAGCAATTAAAGGGAATCATATTTGCTTTGTTGACCATTCAGAAATTAGTTCCTCAACTGGAAATGAGCTGCCAAAATGGCAAAACATTGCGTATATGCTGATCTGTGGTCTACCATGTTGAAATGGAGCTAAAGTGAAATACAGGGAACTTCTATTTTAAGTGGGCTGGTGGACTGACCTCACTGAGCTGCTGTTCCACCATCCTAGTCTAAATATGGAAGAGATTGCATTTTAACTGCAATGGGAAAGAATGGTTGCACTGTGTTGTCACAAATCATGTTGCGTTTAAAACCCCTTGGCTTCTTATTCATCAAAAGCACAACTTCTCAATTTCCATTAACACTGCAGATGAGATTTGAAAATGTATGTCTTTGATTTTGCTTGTAGTGGCATAAAATTAGCATAATGCAATCTAATGGAAGTGCTCCTTAAATTGTATTACTGACAAAATGCATTTTGCTTATTGAGGCACACATCATGAATTCTCATGCTTTTTTTTTAATGTTCTAAATAAGCAAAAATAATGTTTATGATTAAGCACACGAGTGCAAAAGAGGTTTAACGGAAATATTTTACCTATAGTTAAGACACAAATGACAATTCTGTCAGAACCGTTTTTTATTTATTTTTTTAAACATCTTTTAGGTCCATAATTTTGGTTGTACATTGAAAGTCAGTTGGGTTTGTCTTCCATTGTATTGACAAAAACAGTTAAAAAAAGTCTTATGTTATGCACAAGACAGAAAGTAATACAGGTTTGGAATGATATGAAGCACAAGTAAATGATTTTCATTTCGACCTGCACTATCCCTTTAATTCCCAGATTTGGGTTCGCTATATTTCAACAGGGTTTTGCGATCCTTTCATGAATCACTTTTATAAACACAAAGGGAAATTAATCCCTCGGATTCCCTCCATATCTCCAGTGTAAAGTCATTCACAACCTGAGGTGCTGCGATCCATTCAAGCAAAAGAAATGTTTGAATCTGCTGCTTTGATGTCAAGTCAACTCCACATAATTCAGAGAGTTTTTACGTCAATCACTTGAGAAACATGAAAAAAAAAGTTGTTTAGCCACCTCTGCTTCTTTTTGAGCACACAAAAACATGCAAAAAAAAAGTACAATCAGAGTAGCACTTGCACCCTAGGATGTGTAGTAATGGTCTTTGTGTCTTTTGTGTGGGTGCTGAATCCAGTCCTATGAGTAATTACAGACTATACTGACTTTCCTTACGCTCTTCTGCTTGTGCTTTTAGCAGGAGAGAATTCACAAGTGACTAAAACATTTTCAAAGGTGCATCACCTCTGAATTATCATGAAATTTCATTTAAATAAGAGAACAGGAGCTCTCGGGCAAATGCAGCTATGGCTCAATAATGTGCCCTGAGTAATCAGTGACTCCTGCCATGTGTGAAAATGACAACAGTCAAAGAGATGCCATTGCTCAAAGGAGCACACATTTATACACTATAGCTCCACGCATTGTGACGCAAAAAAACACCATTGTGAGTATTTTTAAGAGCTCTGCAGCCTTGTAGGAGTCAACTGCTGCTGTCAAAGCTCATAAAAGCAATTAAACCCTCCAATAAACCCACCAAAGGCCACCTTCCTTTCTGTCGACAAGCTATGATCCTCTGTCAGAAGGGGCCAAAGCGCAACGCAAAGAATCATTATGCTAATAAGATCAAAAAAAGCAGAAAGCAGCCATGCAATATTCATACCCTCCATCATGATAAACTATTCAGGAATCATTTAGCTGGAATGCTCATTTAACGAACTGAGGCGTGGAACAATTAAAGCGCGCCGAACGATGGAAGCGTACTGTGATGGAGAGGACGTCGGCAGCTTAATCTCTCACCAGGGATGCCATTTGAAGTTCTACACACTAATGGTTGACTTTTCCTCTACACTTCCTCTCAATATCCAGGGTCCATTTTGTGTCTTACATCACCAAGGCCACCATAAAATGGCCTCCGAATGGAAGATTTTCACTGTTACCCTTAACTGCTCAACACAGGCTTCGACTGGAGATATGATTGAGCATTCGCTTTAGGAATGCATTAAACATTAAGTTCCTCAGAGCAAGGGTCGTCCATATTGCAGGAGCATTTTACCATTTATGACCCATTAAAATGATTGCCGTATAAAAACAAACATTTACCGGCAGTCCCAGTCCATCAGTTTAAAAGGGAAAGTGGAATAATTCAGAAGTGATTGCCAGTTAGAAAATGGCTTCATTTCAGCGAAACAGTGCTTTGACCCTCTGGGGTCTGTGGATGGGAAGGAGTCTCAGTCCAGAGCCTCTGCCTTCCTTCATTACAGCGTGTGCTGACAGCAAACAAGCCGAACAGCATTGCTCGGGGCCACGAGGCCTTTGTCACGGCTCTGAGGCCCAGGACCTGGTCCTGTCATGGCCCATATCGCTCTCCACACCAAATTGCTTCCCCCTCAACAGGAGCAGGATTTATGGCAGTATGAAGCGCAGAGATGCATGTCTGACCGCGCTCTCGGCTGAACAAACTGCTTCAGGGAGGGCCACATTCATTTTGTAATCTCCGGGGCATAGCAATCACTGCCTCAGCATTAAGACAAAATGAGAGAACAACACTCAGCGCCAATGCATGTGCGTGCACCTGTTAGAAATAAACCAAGAAAATGTGTGCAATGGACCTTGGCTACTCACAGGAGAGCCATTTGCCTTGTTGTTCCAATATCCTGCTGTGTGGATACATTAGTGGCCAACTCCCCATTCTGACTGTCACCGAATCTCCAGGCTCCCATAGTGGGGAGAGAGAGAGACACCCAGAGCCTTGGTAATATCACACTGTCATTTTGCTTGAAATGGTTATCTTTTACAGGAAAAATATGGTATTTTTTGTAATGGAAAGCAATAAATGACCAGTTGTATTGTGTTTTTGTACATTATAAGCTGTCTTGCAAGGGGCTGGCTGAAATTGCATATGTTTTCTAAAGTAAAATAACACAGGGAAATTGCATGATGGAAGTGAATCATAGTATCTGTGGGTTATTCAGCCCTCAGAGTACCGAACTTATTACCAGACTTCATAATGAAATCTGCAGTCAAGCGCTTCCAATTTGTTTCGCAGTACTTCATCGGAGAGGGGCGTTTGTTTTGCTGCGCTGACGTGCAGAGATGTATTTACTCTGATGGCACCTTTGAGCATGTTGGCTATCTAGTGGCGGCATATGCTCCATTGCAATTTAAAGGCGAATGTAAAATGCACTTCACAAGCATTCCCACTTGGTTTTCTATTGGCCAATCTGTTGCGGAGTTGAATGATGAACTTTGCATGCGACTCACGTCAATGATTTCACAGCATTCAACCTATTCGCACATGCTTTGCTATTGATGGCAACAACATCATCATCAACAACATCAGCCGTGCTGGTAATAAACTGCAGGGCAGGTGTGCCAAAGTTGACTTATGGAGGTGAAAAGCCACGCTCCAGCTCAGCGTTTTCTTTCAGGTTGACTGTGCGTGAGTGAGAACCAGACAACCGGAAATCAACATGAGCAAAAGGCAGTTTAGAGGAGAGGGGGTTGGGGGTGATTGCAATGGTTGGATCAAGAGCCATTATGTTCGACAAAATGGGACCTTCAAACCCTGCAGTGCACTTTTCCCAAAGATTGCCAAAGTACGTGGTCTGAAAGGAGGCTGGGTGGGAAAAAAACACAGATCAATCACAGGGAGGATTGCTTTTCCTGCTGCCTTCCTATTAAGTCACCGTTAACAAATTACAGCTGATCTATTCGGAATTAGCAGTTGGGTCCCTAGAAGTGAGGGGCTGATAGACAGAGGAGTTAATAAAGGCTGCTTCCCTCCTCTAGCTGTGACGATTGTGAAGGAGGAACGCGAACAACAATCAGCGAAAGGCCACCTACACGTTCCTCTGCCAGCAGAGCACATTCAGTGGCCACAGGATCCACAAGCACACACCTGGGAAGAATGTCTTTTGAAGAGGGCCATTTAACAATAATTCTGGCTCTGTGTTGCAGAGAATGGTTTGACATTGGTGGAGGTGATGTCTGTGACGCCCCTTCGGTTTGCTGTTGAGAAGGAGGAAATCAGCTGGAGGAGAATTTTCGCCCTCAATAGACTTCACAAACCATGCAATCAAGGGCTGGTTTCTCAAGGCATCCGTCAAAGCTTGGCCTGGAATTAAGTGTTTTTACACAGGAAATCACTTCAAATGAAGATATCTCCAATCAGTCCAGTGAACATTTTGGCATTTTGACTGTCGCTGTTTTAAACAGTGGGACATAATGAAGCTCAGCTCAATTGCCAGTATATATTGGCTGTTGTCCTGAAGAATAACTCACAAAAGCTAGGCTAGGATGCTATTACATTCTGTCGTAAAGCAGTGCCAGGTTTCATGTAGGACCATTAGATTGTAGGTTCAATCTGGTGATGATTAGTTGGTAAACGTTATTCTGCAAAACTCACAAAATGTAATTAATATTTAGATTTACTGCAAACAAGATTAGGATTAATGTGACCCACTCAATCATTTTAAGTCTCATTTGGAGTTATTGAAGAAGTGTCTGTCAATAAATGAAAATGGCCACTAAATTCTGTTTTTTTTTTCTTTTTTTTTTTTTTTTTATCCACAAACGGCCCTTATACACTCACCTAAAGGATTATTAGGAACACCATACTAATACTGTGTTTTACCCCCTTTCGCCTTCAGAACTGCCTTAATTCTACGTGGCATTGATTCAACAAGGTGCTGAAAGCATTCTTTAGAAATGTTGGCCCATATTGATAGGATAGCATCTTGCAGTTGATGGAGATTTGTGGGATGCACATCCAGGGCACGAAGCTCCCGTTCCACCACATCCCAAAGATGCTCTATTGGGTTGAGATCTGGTGACTGTGGGGGCCATTTTAGTACAGTGAACTCATTGTCATGTTCAAGAAACCAATTTGAAATGATTTGAGCTTTGTGACATGGTGCATTATCCTGCTGGAAGTAGCCATCAGAGAATGGGTACATGGTGGTCATAAAGGGATGGACATGGTCAGAAACAATGCTCAGGTAGGCCGTGGCATTTAAACAATGCCCAATTGGCACTAAGGGGCCTAAAGTGTGCCAAGAAAACATCCCCCACACCATTACACCACCACCAGCAGCCTGCGCAGTGGCAACAAGGCATGATGGATCCATGTTCTCATTCTGTTTACGCCAAATTCTGACTCTACCATCTGAATCAACAGAAATCAAGACTCATCAGACCAGGCAACATTTTTCCAGTCTTCAACTGTCCAATTTTTGTGAGCTTGTGCAAATTGTAGCCTCTTTTTCCTATTTGTAGTGGAGATGAGTGGTACCCGGTGGGGTCTTCTGCTGTTGTAGCCCATCCGCCTCAAGGTTGTGCGTGTTGTGGCTTCACAAATGCTTTGCTGCATACCTCGGTTGTAACGAGTGGTTATTTCAGTCAAAGTTGCTCTTCTATCAGCTTGAATCAGTCGGCCCATTCTCCTCTGACCTCTAGCATCAACAAGACATTTTCGCCCACAGGACTGCCGCATACTGGATGTTTTTCCCTTTTCACACCATTCTTTGTAAACCCTAGAAATGGTTGTGCGTGAAAATCCCAGTAACTGAGCAGATTGTGAAATACTCAGACCGGCCCGTCTGGCACCAACAACCATGCCACGCTCAAAATTGCTTAAATCACCTTTCTTTCCCATTCTGACATTCAGTTTGGAGTTCAGGAAATTGTCTTGACCAGGACCACACCCCTAAATGCATTGAAGCAACTGCCATGTGATTGGTTGATTAGATAATTGCATTAATGAGAAATTGAACAGGTGTTCCTAATAATCCTTTAGGTGAGTGTAGTTTTGAGGTGAAATAACCCCTTGAATTGTAGGGTGTACTTTGTTTGACAAACACGGCTTCTCCGTGTTGGCTTTATTTTTTGTTTTTTTAAATAAATAATGAAGCTGTATAATATGTCATGTGTTGTTTATCTCATTTTGCTAAAGACTAAGATACACAAACGGACCATAGCATTTAAAAGGGTGTACTTTCTTTTTCACATGACTGTATATACACTATATATCTCAAGATTCAAGAGTTTTATTTGTCACATACACAGTTATATACAGAATATACAACCGGCAGTGAAATGTAAACAGGTCCGCTCCATGGACAGTGCAAATTCACAGTTAAAAACACAAGGAGGAAATTATATAGAAATAGGATAAAAAAAAAGTACTATCTATATATATATATATATATATATATATATATATATATATATATATATATATATATATATATGTCTATATATATATATATATGTCTATATATATATATATATATATGTCTATATATATATATATATATATATATATATATATATGTCTATATATATATATATATATGTCTATATATATATATATATATATATATATATATATATATATATATATATATATATATATATGTATATATATATATATATATATATATATATATATATATATATATATATATATATGTATATATATATATATATATATATATATATATATATATATATATATATATATATATATATATATATATATATATATATATATATATATATATATATATATATATATATATATATATATATATATATATATATATATATATATATATATATATATATATATATATATATATATATATATATATATATATATATATATATATATATATATATATATATATATATATATATATATATATATATATATATATATATATATATATATATATATATATATATATATATATATGTCTATATATATATATATATATATATATATATATATATGTCTATATATATATATGTCTATATCTGTAGAATTATAAATAATCAAGTCAAGAGAAAAAAAAGGTAACAAATAAGGATAAAGTGGAATAAAATAATTGAAGTAGACTGTGCAGTGAGTAAACTGTAGACTTATAAATATGTGGTTAACAAATGTACAAAGAGTATAATGTGCAAACAGGTTTATAACAGGTTGTTACACAGTAACAACGAGAACAGAAAGTGCAGTGCAATGACAGTGTATCGATGTTTATCCTGAAGTGAAGTCACGTGACGTTAAGTGACTGAGTTCAGGAGTCTGATGGCCTGGGGGAAGAAGCTCCTCCTGAGTCTCTCAGTTTTGGCCATCAGGCTTCGGAAGCGCTTACCAGATGGCAGCAGCGTGAAATGAGGGTTTGCAGGGTGATTAGAGTCCTTGATGATCTTGGTAGCTCTACCTTTGCAGGGTTTGGTGTAGACGTCTCCTCTGTGTTGTCATGATTATGGTATTAATGAATTGACTGACTGGGACTTTTTTTTGTGTTTGGCTTTAACATATGTATACTTAGCTTAGAACAAAATTCAATTCTTCTCACTCCACAACTTAAGAGTCAGAATGGGGAATAATGAAAATTGTTTCCATCTTTTCCATCGTTTTTTTTTTTCTTTCTCTCATTTCCATGATGTGCCTTTTCAAATGTTTTGATTGTGCGAGACATTTTCTTTTTACTACTTCATAATAAAGAAGAGGATAGAAGACTGTGCTGTGTTCTCAAATGGCTCACTATCTGGTTATTAATCTGACAAAAGCATCTCCACCAAGATCAACTGAAAGTACTTGCAGTGCAGCTCCTTTGCCAGTAATAACAAAGCACGCTTTTTTAATATGCAGACTGAGAGTGCGAGTGCATAAGCAGTTTGCACTCAGGAAAGTGCTAAGACGGTTTTGAATTTTAATCAAATCTTGACTAATGCTTTTTTTTGTGTGTGTAAAAGAGCACATGTGAAGTGAATTCTCTGAAACTACACACTGAGGGTCTGAGCGCTCTCGCTGCATGCTAACATATGATGCATTCATCTGCTCAAAGAGAGGCAGAGGAGGCCATTGATCTATGTTGCCTGGAGGGGTGAGGGTCTCCTTTCCTGCGGGATCCATTGGGTCTGCCTCAAATATTCTAACAGGAGTCCCAGATGGATCTCTCCCATCCCACTGCCGCTGCGCCCCTAAAGAGAACAAACAGTGAAGGAGCTGTCAACACCCAAACTGCCTGGAGGTTCTTCACCTTCTTGCATTAGATGGTCCAGACCACTGTAAACACACCTGAAGCGCTGAGCTTTATCCTGTAAACTGTGTGTTGAAAGCAGAGTTCACTCACCAATGACTGACGCCAGGATGTGAAAAAGTAAACCTCGTTCCTCTTTTCCTTTCAGCTGCCCTGCGGTGCCAGGCCTGCCGAGAGAGTTGGGTGGAAACTGTCTTTCTGCTCCCTGCAGGCAGGTAGACGGCCGCTGTGATGTTCAATCAAGCCTTGCACAGCTCTGCTCTTTTTAACTTGAAAAGAATCTAATCTATCATAGTCACCATAGCCTTCTTACGTTTTGCAGCTTTCACAGGCACTGCACTGAATATAACACCTCTACCTGTGGTACTAGTGCTTTATATGCAGCGAACTTAACAATCCACAATAACTGGTTCAACCCTGAGGTAAATGAACAGAGACAGGCAGAGAGGCCAAGAGGTTCAGTGTTCCCTCTGAGCTCATTAGTTTCATTCTACGCCCAATGTCTTTACAGATTGATTGATGACCTTCATCTGTAGATCACAGCATCTGGAGAGCAGCAGGATAGCTGAGATTGTGCTGCAGCACAGGGTCCATTAAGTGTGGAGTCCAGCTGCTCTCTGTCCCGGGGTTTGCAGGGAGTGACCATGAGCGATGTGGATTTCTCCCAGTGTCTGGAACATTTCTGACAGCTTTCAACAGCTCGACGGGGTGAGTCACATAAACAAAGTGGCAGTCTATGACAAGGCGTCCATTAGCTCCAAAACACGTTTAAAGGAAAAGCTTGTGCAAAAATGAAAGTTCTGTCATCATTTACTTGCCCTCATGTCGCTCCAAACCCGTATGACTTTCTTCTTGCTATGTAGGAATTTTGAAGACTGCATTGCTCCCACATTACTGAATCTATGCCCCTGCTGCTGAATATCTAGCACCATAAAATCCTGTTTTACCTTAATTGTACTATGAATACACAGTCTAAATGGAAAGTAATCTAATAAAACATTATTTAATGATAAATAGTCTTTGGGGACTGCAGGCAACGTTACCAGTGTGGTTCGATTCGAGAATAACTGATTCCTATGAGCCGGTTCTTTTGATTCCTATGAGCCGCGTGACATCGCTCCTTTAGTCATCTGACTCAACAGCAAAAATCATTATTTTTAGTCGAAGTCAAGCAAAATTTGTTTTGCCTGACTGACTTTTTTAATTAATGAAGAACTGCTTCTATGCTGCTTAAACAATATTCTGCAGAAAACATCTAGCGCAGATGATTTAACACCAGTTAAGGTCTTATAATTTTAATATTTTGAATGAAAAGTTATGCTTATATTCTCAATATTAGTTTATTTTAAGTTATTTTGTGCTTCTGTTTTGTAAATATTAATATTTAGGTTTAATTCACTTTTATTTCAGTTCAACTGAAACTAAAAATGTTTCATTGGCAATTAACAGAAATGTATTTTTATCTAATCTATATTTTATTTTATTTCAGCTTTATTATAATGGACAAAAAGGTTTGTAATAGTTTTAGTTAATGATAATAACCCTGTTTCTCACACAAAGCTATTGTATCATATGGCTTCAAAAGAATATAATACAGTGCACAAGTAATATGATCCCTTTTAGAGTGCATTTACTTTAATGGTGTAGTTGTGTCCTTTTAGAAGCTTGAAAGCTTCAGTCCCTATTCATTTAAATTGCATTTAGAAGAGCAAAAAACTTGCAGCAGTGCAGTTCTACCGGTGTCACCAGTGGAGTGCTACATTATGACGCACTTGCCGAGGCCCATCTTGTGTCCCAAATGTGATGTGTTAGTTAGCTGTGATGCTGCCCACCTCAACAAATACATTATTTGTCTGATAGCTTCTGTCATTTTGTCTGTAAATGTCATGCAGCAAGGGACTGACAAAAAGGCTGACCGCTAAGCAAAAAAGAATTCAGCTTTTTTGGGGGGCTGCCTGCCATTTCCTGAGAATTCAACCTTCCCATCTCATGCCTGCATTGTAAATGTCTTGAATGCTGCAGGGATGTCACCTCCAGCTGTGTGAGTGAAAACACAGGTGAGAGGTTTACAGATTCAGGGATGGAGTGTGTTTTTTGACAGGTAGGCCTACATTCTAACCATGCACCCAAAGCGGGACTCTGCACCTGCTGTGCCATTTGTGTCTCACAAAGCCCTAAACATTCAATGGTGGTTCTATATGATGCTTTTAAAATGGTATATGTCTAAAAAATATGGCACACATGGTGCTTTTTGATAAAGGCATCACTGACGTATACCTGTATATGGAGTAAAGCTCCCCTGACAACAAATGCAAACTAACTGAGCACAGGAGAGCTGCTGTTACTCACTTATGTGCACATTACAACTAACACAATGCTGTGTTTAAATGAAGACAGCAGGTCAATGGGCTGTGAAGAGATGAGTCAGAGGATTAGGGCCTGTAGAGAATATTCAGGTGTCATTATAACACAAATGTTATAATAAGACAGTCATTAGTGGGGAAATAATAATTTTGTCTCAGGACATTATGATTACATGCCTTTATGTACCACGTCAAGGTCTCAATGAAGCAATAAGCCACTTAAAGGGACAGTTGCCCCAAAAATACAAATTATGTCATTATTTACTTACCCTCATGTCTTTTCAAAGCGGCTGTTTGTTGAGTGTTTGTTGCCTTTATACTCTTGTTCATGTCTTTTGAAGTCATACTAGTGTGAGGTTTAAAATAACATGAGTAAATAATGCCAGAATTTTTCATCTGTGCATTATGAGAGTTTTAGGTTATGATGTTTGATGTGTGTATACATCAGTGATGTATACATTTAGCTAATTGCTTTTTTAACATCAGCAACAACAACAGTATAAAGGACCTGATTGTTGATGTCAATATTAAATCATTTTATTATCTTATTTAAATAGTATTATTGTTAAATGTTTTTTGTTTTTTTATCAGTTCAGTCATGACTACTCTCGGAATAGTTTGAACACAGTTTTATTAAATTAATAATGTTGCTGTAGATGTAAATAGGGTTGGTTTTGGTGGACTAGCTCTGCTACACTGCTGCTGTGGCTGCAGGCAAGTACACAAACTCGCTCTGCTAGACCATGAAAACACAGAAAATAAAACTGCTGCTGCTGCAAAGCAAGTATGAATACTTGCTCCATAAAACAAGGTGACATTAAGTGTTGCTGCAAAGAGACCCCCATAGCAGATCTAGACAGGTGGTGCTGGGGTGGAGGAGGGTGAATACAAGCGTGCAGTCTAACGCTACCTGTGTCGGACCGAATATATACATATAGCCTAGATAGGAAGAAATGCCCGATTGGCTGTAGTAACAACTGCGAGATAACCAATCAGCGATACGTTAGAGTTTCATGACTGAACTGGGTATTTATGCACATTTTGGTTACGTTTCATTGCATGTTGTTCAGTCAATGTTCATAGTCGTGTGTTACACTGATGGTGTTTTGCATTAGCATTAGAAAACAATGCATTAGCAACAATGCAGTAGCATTAGAAAGTGTTCGTGGAAAGGGATATTATGATGAATTCATCATGTGGCCTTTTGTATCAGTATTTTTATGGCACAAACCAGATTTTAGTACAAACCCGATTTCAAAAAAGTTGGGACACTGTACAAATTGTGAATAAAAAAGGAATGCAATAATTTACAAATCTCATAAACTTATATTTTATTCACAATAGAAAATAGATAACATATCAAATGTTGAAAATGAGACATTTTGAAATGTCATGCCAAATATTGGCTCATTTTGGATTTCATGAGAGCTACACATTCCAAAAAAGTTGGGACAGGTAGCAATAAGAGGCCGGAAAAGTTAAATGTACATATAAGGAACAGCTGGAGGACCAATTTGCAACTTATTAGGTCAACTGGCAACATGATTGGGTATAAAAGAGCCTCTCAGAGTGGCAGTGTCTCTCAGAAGTCAAGATGGGCAGAGGATCACCAATTCCCCAATGCTGCGGCCAAAAATAGTGGAGCAATATCAGAAAGGAGTTTCTCAGAGAAAAATTGCAAAGAGTTTGAAGTTATCATCATCTACAGAGCATAATATCATCCAAAGATTCAGAGAATCTGGAACAATCTCTGTGCGTAGGGTCAAGGGCCGAAAACCATACTGGATGCCCGTGATCTTCGGCCCTTAGACGGCACTGCATCACATACAGGAATGCTACTGTAATGGAAATCACAACATGGGCTCAGGAATACTTCCAGAATACATTGTCGGTGAACACAATCCACCGTGCCATTCGCCGTTGCCGGCTAAAACTCTATAGGTCAAAAAAGAAGCCATATCTAAACATGATCCAGAAGTGCAGGCGTTTTCTCTGGGCCAAGGCTCATTTAAAATGGACTGTGGCAAAGTGGAAAACTGTTCTGTGGTCAGACCAATCAAAATTTGAAGTTCTTTTTGGAAAACTGGGACACCATGTCATCCGGACTAAAGAGGACAAGGACAACCCAAGTTGTTATCAGCGCTCAGTTCAGAAGCCTGCATCTCTGATGGTATGGGGTTGCATGAGTGCGTGTGGCATGGGCAGCTTACACATCTGGAAAGGCACCATCAATGCTGAAAGGTATATCCAAGTTCTAGAACAACATATGCTCCCATCCAGACGTCGTCTCTTTCAGGGAAGACCTTGCATTTTCCAACACATACTGCATCAATTACAACATCATGGCTGCGTAGAAGGAGGATCCAGGTACTGAAATGGCCAGCCTGCAGTCCAAAAAAACATTTGGCGCATCATGAAGAGGAAGATGCGACAAAGAAGACCTAAGACAGTTGAGCAACTAGAAGCCTGTATTAGACAAGAACGGGACAACATTCCTATTCCTAAACTTGAGCAACTTGTCTCCTCAGTCCCCAGACGTTTGCAGACTGTTATAAAAAGAAGAGGGGATGCCACACAGTGGGAAACATGGCCTTTTTTGAGATGTGTTGATGCCATGAAATTTAAAATCAACTTATTTTTCCCTTAAAATGATACATTTTCTCAGTTTAAAAATTTGTCATCTATGTTGTATTCTGAATAAAATATTGAAATTTGAAACTTCCATATCATTGCATTCTGTTTTTAATTACAATTTGTACAGTGTCCCAACTTTTTTGGAATCGGGTTTGTATTTTAAGAAGGCTGGGGTATTAATATATTGTTTAATGAAAGTAAATGAAGTAAAATAGTCCCGTAATGCCTGAAACACTGTCACCGTATTTTATACAGTTGAATACCTTTTTATTCTTTAACACGTGGATAAATAAAGAAAACTTGATTCTTTGGCATGACAGCGTTTGTTGAACAACTCAAAGCAATGCAGGGATGATCACAACACCTTGACTTTGTGGAGTGACAGTGTAAAGCAACTTCTTGCACATCATTCAGTGCCGAGCCTGTGCGGAGCTGTAATGAAAGCCATGATGAATGTGACATCTAGTGAATAGGGACGTTGTATAGAATCCCTCTGACGGCTCAGAAAGCCTCTAATCTGCAAGCAAATTGAACTTGGAATTAAAGAATCTATTTATTTGCATGATTGGATTTATTATTCCAAGGCTAGAAGATGAAAGATGAGATATTGTTTATTAGAATAGCTGAAGATTTGACATCCAGATGGCTTGTCTCACTTTCTCAATATTTTGCTTTTATTTGAGGCCAGAGTTAAACTGCTCAATGGACAGACGGCTTGCGTTTGGTCCCCCTCGTGGATTAGCCATTACTTCAGACAACATCTTCTCAATTTCCTTCACTGCGGCAACATTCCCCACACTTTTAATGAAATTTATATTGGGGTTAGGTGGCATAGCAGATTTGATTTATAAAAATATTTTATATATAATTCTAGAAAGAAAACTGCAAATAATGGTTAATTTGAATAAAATGCATAATTTAACATCTATTTTCTGTTCTTGTGTGCATCCATAATACTAATTATTTTTGTGTCATGCAGTCATTTAAAAACTATATGAATTTAAATAAAAAAATATAGAGAGCAAAATGGAAACAGAAGCATTCAAGTGTCTTCTCGTAAGTATTGTAACATATTGCAGAAGTGTCTCCTAATGATGAGTTACCTGCCATTATAACTGTCCCCTGGGCTCTGCAGGAAATGGGACTCTGTACTAAAAGTGGAAAACGTGCTTTTCAAATGAAACTTTACAAGGACACTGTAACCGATCAATTATACTACACCGGATGATGAAAAGATTTATTTCTCGAAGTTAGTAAAAGGCTAGATCATCACAGATACTGAGCATCTGGCAGCCCAGATATATATCTGGTTGAAGATATCAAATCATTTCTCCTCTCCCAAGGTTTCAGCTGGACAGTTTGTTAAAACTATGAAAAAACAAAACAAAAAAAAACAAACAAACAAAAAAAATGTCACTTTTAATAACAATTTTAAAAAAGTCACCAAATCAAAATGGACAGTTATTGTTTTTATGGAATATTGCTGTAGTCCCACACTACATTTTTTCTTGTTCGAGAAGCTGTTTCACTCGGATATATGTCACAATAACGGGAAGTAAAGATTATCACAGCTTCCATTTCATGCCGACTTTAAACTTTAAATTTCAACTAAGCTGTGTCCCAAATGATGCACTATACACGATGCATTTATGCACTTATGCACTATGTACTTAAGTGTATAAATGTTTTAAGGTTATTTTGTCATTCAATATCAAAGTCTGATAGGCCCTCCCCCTCCGGTATATGTAATTAAAGCTGCAACAGTTCAGTACATGAAGTGTCCGACATTCCACACTTCAGCTGTTTCCAAAATCGCCCCCTATAGGCTCCCCTTAAATATAGGGCACTATTTGAGGGGACAGTCATTTGTAGTTGGACCATAGTGGACATTATCGAGTGCACTCATTCAATCCCACAATGCACCGCAATAACGAATGTGCAGTAGTGATGGGTCGTTCGCGAGGGCACGTCGAGTTGGCTCGCATAGGCTATCTGAAGAGCCGACTCTATTTTTTTAAAAATATAGCATATAGAAATTATAATAATAATAATTAATTATTTTATTTAAAATAATACATTAATTCAAAGAACAACAATAAAATAATTATATATGCCTAAAGGCGCACACACATTCATAGTCAACCGTTTATACTGAAAACACACACACACAGACACACACGACATAACTAGTGAGATAGTTCATGCTGGTTAGAACATGGCAATAAAAAAGAGAGAAAAAGAGGGACCAGAGTAATCCTTTCAGTTATTTATTTGTCTTTAATATGGGTTCTATTATGTTGTTTAGATACAGATTGTATTTGTTTTGAATGTTGTTTCTAAAAAGTTTTTAATGAACATGTTTAATAGTATGCCTATTATTTTTTCATAACAAATCAATGCATTTTTAAAGAAACTGTGAGACATTGTGAGTATGATTTAATTTAATAATTTAATTAGAATTGTTTTCACACCTGTATCATAGTCAAAGTCATAGTCAAAACTATGCTTGTGAGCTAAAAGTGCCGGCCTTTTCAGTGAGCTGAGTCAAATGAGCCGGCTCACGAAAAAGAGCCGGAATCACTAACATCACTAATGTGCAGCCGAGTGTACACCTAAAGGCCAGAGAATACCCATAATCCACTGTGATAGTGAATTAATTCCCTCGTCTCGCCAGAAGATGGCACCCACAGCTGAATCATCCACCAATCCATTTTCCAAACTGCTGGTCAAATGTGGGTACAAGCCATACAGGTATAAATAACCTTTTAATTTATTATTAAACTGTTTAATTAATGTTAATACATGCTATAGTTTTCATGACAGAGTTCGAGATAAACCTTTTCATTACTGCTGGAGCTGCCAGTTTGCTAAGCGTCAAATAATTATTAAACCGCAAGCGCAAACTATGCAAAATCATGCGCTCTGGCTGACTCGTTTTATTCACTCCTTCAAGTGAACGGTGTACTAACGGGAATAGTGAATGAGGCGATTTCGGACACAGCCTTCGTTTTTTTCCGGTTAATTAAGTGCATCATCCGGGCATTTAAAGTGGGCTTTTTCTTTTGGTGATTTTCAGTATGAACACACTCACACTAATTATCTTAGAATAGGGCATAAGTACGCAAATTAAACAGAGGCTCACCTCTAGTTGCCAAGGCAACATACCGCATTTTCATTTAAAGTTGACGTACTAAAATAAATACAACTGTAATAATAATTAATAAAAAAAACCCTCAAAACTACAAGCACACATCAAAACAAAAACAAAAATAAGATTAAAAAGAAAACTAGGCCTATATATACATACATAAACCAATTCAAAATTCGAATGAGAACTATAGTAGAAAACTTTATCTCAATGAAACTAAAACAACACTATCCTGGAGGTGACACCTCCTGCGCGCTCAGTCGGACGCTGTCTAGCGAGGCGCCTCAAAATTGCTCTGAGACCTCCGGCGCTCATTTGACCACAGCCCACAGTCCAGAGGGGCCCCGAACACAATGGACCTAATCACACTCGGGTTCGTCCATCTCACAAACACTGGCCTCCAGCAGTAAGCCTCGCTTCTGCTCATTTAAAAATCACAACAAAAATAAAACATACTTGAGTGTATCTGCATTAAGCAATCAATCATAAATCATGTCTGTGGGACGAGTCTCTCCAATAATTGTGCAATCAATGGGAAATAGCACTGTGAATGCTGATGTCTCTGTCGCCCACTACTCACATAAATATTAGTGGCTTGTTCCTCTGTGTAATTGTTTCATCATGAATGGAGGGGAACATTCGTGCATGGCGTGAACATATACCCCACCACCACAATCAAGAGACCGGGCGTTTGCTGAGACACACGTCCCCGTGGGATGTATGGATGTACGTGGGAGGTTAAATTAAAGGGATGAATGGCATTTTGTGCTTGTGTTGGGGGTAGGGCGCAAATTCAGATGAACTCGACTGATTATGAGATTCACAAGATTCATGCGTTTCATTTGTAAATGATTTGCGTTTAATGAATAAAACATTAAAGGCTAGTCTTTGAGACGGCTTTACAAAAATAACAATTAAATGGTAAGTGGTAATAACAGATAATCAGTAAATCTAAAGAGAAGGAATTTTGATTTAGTTTGCTGTTATTCAGTACAACGAAAGTAAAAAGGCGACTTCGGTTATATTAATAAAGTACAATCTGTATTATAGGCTATTCTACAGGCACAGATGTACACAGCAGGAAACTCTCTTGATCATTTTTCATCAAGTGCTGTCAGAAGAGAAGCAGCTTGCAGTAAATCATATGCAACTAGGGCACCCATATTTATAAGCATCTACTACATCAATAACCAAAGTTCAAGCACACCAGGATCAACCTAAAAACAGCAGCCACTTATTAGTGTATACCGTTAACACAAATATGTGCCACGTTTTGTTCTATTTCAGATCGCTTACTGAAAAAGACATGTTTTGATTATTCCCAAGAGAAAACACTGCCTCTTGCACCATTGTTACAGTGCTCAGTAGCCGTTTTCTCCATTCAAAGATTGAATTCGATAAGAATTTAATTTCCCGTGTGTGTGTAGCGCCATCTGCTGTGCAGTTGTGTGAAGTACAAAATGAAATGCAACCACATCCGACCATGAGGCGGCATAATGCTCTCATGTGTTCAAACTTCTATCTGAAGGTATGTACATTTGTACAACAGCTCCCGAAGACTTAATGAACCGATTAAACTTCAGATAAAGCTAGAAGTAAATTCAACCTCTAAAAATTGTCAATTATAATTCTACTTCCACTTCCCCCACATACTTCAGGTGTCCCATAGTCATGCTGACATTAAATGTCTTGACATTTAATTTATGGACCTCCATTTTTAAATTGGGCCCAAAGCAGCTTTGGTGTGGTTTCATCCCAATGGAAAGCAGTTTCTAGCTACATTTAGAGCTTGAGCAAATACCATATGTTTTGCTAGTTTAATCTGATCATTTGGAAGCAAGTGTTTTGCATGTACACCACTGAGCGCAAAACAGTGTAGTTTGAAAGTGACATACAAAACCCAATTTCCCCCAATCACCCAAACCCAAGTCAAGAACCCATTCAACTTCAGAGTGCGCTGAAACTAATGTAGGAATAGTCAGATTTACTTAATTTGGATACAAGAAACATGACTAGTGTAAAGAGTCTACCAAGATACTTGAACCAGTTAATTCAGCACCAACACAGGAAGTCACACAGGAATAGGATGTCTTACACATGTGCACTTTTATTGGAATTGAATTAGTCAGTGTACAGGTTGGCCCCACCAAATGTCTGGCACCGCCACGTTCCACACAGCTTTTACAATATGCCCAGGGGGAATGAAACTTTTACATCTTGAATGGTAAAGCTTCGTTTTTTGGAACAAAGAAAAAAAAAAAATAACCCAAGATTTTAAGGCTGAAAGTACAAAAACCCAGACATTGTTTTGTTACATAATTTACATACAATACTACAATGTTAAGTATGCTCCCAATTACTGGGCAGCCTTCATAGAGGCAAATAAGTTTCTGAACAATGCATTTAACAAACATTTGGAATGACTAAAGAAACAAAACAAAAACATTGAGTCCTCAGATGCATTGTAGAACTTCCGGGATGCTTATTTGCCAAAAAACATTGCCGTCACCTTCACCGTTCCAGTTTTTAGATCCTGAGTCAAGCGCCAAAAATAACAAAAGCCATGCCAATGTTGTCGTTTGAAGTTTTTCTCTGCGCAGTTTGAGTCGGCGTGAAGTGGTAACAGTCCGTTTAGAAGCATTTGCGGTGGACGATGGATGGTCCAGATTCGTCATACTCCTGCTTGCTAATCCACATCTGCTGGAAGGTGGACAGGGAGGCCAGGATGGACCCTCCAATCCAGACAGAGTATTTACGCTCAGGTGGGGCAATGATCTGTGGAGAAACGAGCAATTAGCATGATGCAGAGTTGCCATGTGTTCAGTTACAGACTGTTATGAAAGGTAAGGGTCAAAGTTCAGGCTACTGCTCACCTTGATCTTCATTGTGCTAGGGGCCAGGGATGTGATCTCCTTCTGCATCCTGTCAGCAATGCCAGGGTACATGGTGGTACCACCAGACAATACAGTGTTGGCATACAGGTCCTTACGGATATCGACATCACACTTCATGATGGAGTTGAAGGTGGTCTCATGGATACCGCAAGATTCCATACCTGCAGAGCAAAACAAATGGTTAACCAGAGTTCTTTAACTCCCTTCAAAGTCAAGAGTTCAGTCACAAACTGAAGGTAATGTTTGTCAAGAAACCTACCCAAGAAGGATGGCTGAAACAGGGCCTCTGGGCACCTGAACCTCTCATTGCCAATGGTGATGACCTGTCCGTCAGGCAGCTCATAGCTCTTCTCCAGGGAGGAGGAGGAAGCAGCGGTGCCCATCTCCTGCTCAAAGTCAAGAGCCACATAGCAGAGCTTCTCCTTGATGTCACGGACAATTTCCCTCTCGGCTGTGGTGGTGAAGCTGTAGCCTCTCTCGGTCAGGATCTTCATGAGGTAGTCAGTCAGGTCACGGCCAGCCAAGTCCAGACGGAGGATGGCATGGGGCAGAGCGTAACCCTCGTAGATGGGCACAGTGTGGGTGACACCATCACCAGAGTCCATCACGATACCAGTGGTACGACCAGAGGCATACAGGGAGAGCACAGCCTGGATGGCAACGTACATGGCAGGGGTGTTGAAGGTCTCGAACATGATCTGGAAAGAGAGTGGATAAGTTAATTGATGCTCTGATTACAGCACATCCACACATCCATGCAGGGTTAGTTGGAAGTCCAGAGTAAAGAAACAAGTGCACAAAGAATAAGTGCAGAGGACTGCAAAACAGGCAGGCAAAAGTATAGATAACCTGCTGCTTCCAACAAAAGATGAGAAACTCAGGAGCTCAGAGGAAACAAAGCCTGGAGGAAGTGAATGAAGGAAGAGGAGAACTTAAATGAGGTAACAGGACAAGAGACTTCAAAACACCTTGCTAGCCAAAAACCAACCTGTGTCATCTTTTCCCTGTTGGCCTTGGGGTTCAGGGGGGCCTCTGTGAGCAGGACGGGGTGCTCCTCTGGGGCAACACGGAGCTCGTTGTAGAAGGTGTGATGCCAGATCTTCTCCATATCGTCCCAGTTGGTGACAATACCGTGCTCGATGGGGTACTTCAGGGTCAGGATACCTCTCTTGCTCTGAGCCTCATCACCAACATAGCTGTCCTTCTGTCCCATACCAACCATGACACCCTGTAATAAAGAAAAGCACGTTAAATCTTGTAAAAAGTTTAGAAATTAACATTTAAAGCATGAAAGTTCTCATGGGTCAGCCTAAAACTAATTTATCCTCCGCTTCTCACCTGATGTCTGGGGCGACCCACGATGGATGGGAAGACAGCACGGGGAGCATCATCTCCAGCGAATCCGGCTTTGCACATACCGGATCCGTTGTCAACAACCAGTGCGGCAATTTCATCATCCATGGCTAAACTGTAAAAGAGAGAAAACGTTTCAGAAGTGCACTGCTGCCATGAAAGTCAGTGAGCATGTGACCATATGGAGTCAACTTCCTGTTTCGTGCTGCATTCTACAGTCTGACCGCTAGAGGGTGGTAGAGTGACAATACGCGCCTCAGATATGCCAGACAAAGGAAGTCCCTCCGCATTCTCTCATTATTACCATAAAAGGCAATGGATTGAGCCGCTTTGCGGCTGCCGGCGGTGTGGCACTAAGCCAGAGTCAGAGTTCAGTAAAAAAGGAACAGATTTCGACATTCATCAGGCCAGGGCCACTCCCTAAATTCTACACGAATGTAGTTTTACATCCTCTTCCATCCTCGCCTGGTATCAGTTACACAACCGAATTTCGACGGGTGTCTGCCCAATATTACTGCGTCACAGATCTGCAGTCACTTCAATGACTCCTAAGAGCAGACTTCACACCAAAGCACTTGAGAGCGATCACCATCAGCCCATTCAGTTTATATTCTACTCTTTATCAATGAGATTTATCAGAAATTAGGGTTAGACACGAAGTACGTTATGAGTTTAAAAGAAACCAGAACACGTTACACCGGTTAATTTGACCACACCTTACACTTCGAAACGCTTTAATGGGGACTATGAAATACTCGACTGATCTTGGGTCTTATGTAAAGACTTAAGGTCTACGATATAAAGAGTTAATGTTCACTTGACGCTAAAAATGTTGGATGTGTTAAAAGTGAACTAATAGCTGGTCTTTGACCATTTAGGGTGTATAAGTATGTATTAGAGCCACCAGATTCACAGAAGGTGAATGCTCGTTAGCCGGCTAGCTAAAGTAGGTCACACCCTGCTGCAGCAACGCCTGCACAAAGAACTTCCCATGCCGGCTATCCATAAAGTGTGCAACATGCCTCACGAACACCCTTAAAACTGTAAAGTCGTGTTTATAATGGTTAAAGCACGGTTAACCACAGCACATCTTAATATTACTGTTAACATTAAACGCTTATTTCACACCGGCCATTCAATGTCGCGCCTACAACGGTTAAGTCACCGTCAATAGCCAGCTGACATGTCCAGTAAATCAAGTTATAATACAACAATCATTTACATACAAATAACCACGTATTAAAAACAACCACCGTTTAAGCATATTTAGTAATTAACAGCAAAAATATCGGGAACTTAGTTTAATGACTTTATCCAGTTTTATTTATACGTTCTAGTTACACATTAATATTAATGAACTAAAAACGCAACAAAATGCTCTAAAAACTAGAAATTCAACTCACCTTAGGTTTGGGGGGGTGTCGACTTAAGAGAATGGGTTACAAGCTGATGATATTCCGCACTAGCTGCGTGTGGAGGAGCTCAAAGTGAGGTTGAAAAGCTGGGCGCGCTCTTTTATACGACAGCACATGCCCGGCTCTAGCCATAAAAGGTAAACTTTCGGAGCTCTCCTCTCTGATTGGTCCAGCGTCACACACCCGGCGGTCGCGTGCACATTGCTACACTTGCTTTCTTGCAACTTGAGAGTGAAAGAAGGGGAAGCTAGACTGGTTGAAGAATAAGGCCTAGGCGATTTTGATCAAAGCTGACCCTTTTATTTGCGCATTTTAATACATAGTCCTACGTAATTGCATAAATTGTTGTAATAACTCAGATAAGACTCTCTTCAACCTTTCAAAAAGTCTGTGCAGGGTTACAAATGCCAGTATTGGTCATCATAGTGGTGGACACCTCCTTGTTACTGTGTTGTGTTTTCAATTTAACACAGCAGCAGCTCTTTAGGTCATTTACGTCTTATTGTATTCACAATAGTACCATAATACTTCTGTGTGTGAATCTACCAAGTACTTCTCAATGCAAAATAGGGGTATTTTTCACTGAAATGATGATAACCAAGTGAAATTACTTGTTTCCTGTTGAAGCAACTAGCTAGTCTGAGCTCATTAGGTAATGTTGTCAAAGAAACTGTAAAAAAAAACCTTGGAATGAATGGGGCTTGCGATCCTGTAATTGTTGCCTGTGCAAAATTCACTGTTTTACAGAATAATATTTTTTTACATGCAGGTGTGTGCATGTTACATGGTGATGATCATGAAGGTATTGTAGCTGTTGAAGGCTGTAAGTGGGCCTAGCCCAGGTTTATAATAGACATGTCATAAAAATGTCAGCATTCAAGTCTTCTGTCTTGAAAAGTCTTGACCAATTAAATGTCTTGTTGTACATGTTTCATAGGCAAGTCTGGTTTCTCGTTTAAAAATATATTACACATTATTGATGTATCATGATACAGACATACTAACGTTGACTTATTGTTTGATAGATTTACAATAATGGTAAAAAATAACGGTGAAGATATTCATGGTCAACTTCATTAAAAAAAATATTTCTTGCATATTTCAGATGTTGTCATAGTTTGAATAATAGATAAGGCTGTGCTTGAGCAGAAGTGATGTTGGCAAGCTACATGTGACTTTTTAATCTGTAACTTGGGAGTAATGCTCATGGCCTTCAATGGCAGTTATAAACAAAAACAGCTGATTATGTCAAAATCTCTTGCTGAGACCAAGGACAGTGTGGTTTTGTGACTTATTTGTCTTCAATACATTTACAATATATTTGACAAGAATGTTTCTAAATTTCAAGTGCTTTTTTGTAAAATAAAATGTAAAATGAGTTTCTTTGAATTAAATTCTTAGATGTGATAATCTGAATATAGATTATGGCTTAACAATCATAATCAGCTAATTTTATATAAGCATCAAAGTAAGAAAGTCTAAAAGGTTTATCTACTAACAGGACATCAATAAGGACTCATTAGTTCTCTTCCTTCTTCCATCCCCCAACATTTCTTTTAAAGAATGCCAACCCCACCCCCATTAACACAATATCTGCAAATAGAAACTAGTCATCAAACTATGGTTAATGTGATGTGATATAAATATTACAATGCAGCCAGTTTTTTACCTTTAACAACCATGCTTCTCTTTGTAACTTTTGCAGATTGGACTGGGATCTTGTTACAGCAGATGTGCTTTTGTGAGTCCATAGTTCCCCTGAGGACCACCACCCTTCCCTGATAGCAGCCTGCCTTCCCCCACTTGAGCGTTTCCATTCATCTCTAAATAAGGTAGGCTACTATCCTAATGATCTTCAGCTTTGCCCCATGACATAAGATATCCAGTGCAATAAAAATGATGTTGTGGCTATCACCATGATAATGTCATTGTTCTTCAGAGTTCACAACTTCTTATCTCATGCATGGATACCAAAGCTATCCTAACACACTATGCAACATGATGATAAGATATATATATTTATGAAGTTCTTCTCAAAGGACCACTTTCTGGGTGTGTAGTTTTTGTGAAATCTGTTGTATTTAGAAGTTTGCTGTCTGGCATGAAACTCAGTTACCTCAGAACCCTCAGAACCTATCAGAAGGACAACCTAGCAGAAGGACCACCGATTGATTTTAGATTGATTTTAGATTGATTTTAGATTCACTTGGTTGCTTGATGGTGTGGAAGTAAAGTCAAATACTCAAGCTGGAAAGGAAGTCACATTTATACTGACAGCTGGCCTCTTAGTCTAGAGATTGGATTAGCCCCCTACTTTATAGCCCAAAAGGATTCATATCCACTCGTCCATTTCCTTATATGCATTATATGCTCTGACTCAAGTATTATGTGGTAATGCTTGATTTGAGTTAGATTTTTGGTGGGTTTACATTCAACCAAATTATGTTCCAAAGTGATTCTAAGATGAACTATAACAGACAGAGACATTTTTGTATCTTTGTTTATACTGTCAAACCACTTGCAACAGGATTTGATACTAACCAAGAACACCCCCCCAACCCCTACTGTTCCTCATTTTTGTGTTCCTCAGTATAACAGTATAACAGTTGTGACTGTGTTCTTTCTTACCATAGCAAATCTTCACTTCCTCTTTGCTGTAATAACTAGTAGAGAGTTTCCATTTATGGCTGACTGCATGTACACTTCAACATATAGATTTGTGTACCATCACCTTTCATCATTTAAAGCAGGAATAGTTCATGTAAAAATTCAAACTTTGTCATTATTCACTGACCCTGATGTTGTTCCAATCACGCATGATTTTATTTCTTGGAACTGTTGAATGATTTGGCTCATTAATTGAAAGTCATTGGGGTCCAAAGCAATCATTCTATGGTCAAAAACACGGACAAAAACACATTCTTCAAAATATATTTGGGATGATAATTTTTGGGTGAACCATCCCATTAATGCTGCATATGTTTTGCCACCTTCTTGTACTAGAATGTGTATTAAAATGTTCTGCTCACTCCAGTGCTGGCTGATCAATGGAGATCAGTGGCTTATTAGCACCCCACTGTGACTACTGAAGGGGCTCATTCCCTATGACTGAGATATAAATAACTTGTATTGATAGAATTTCTGCATGCTGCTCCAGAGATTGCATAAAAAACATATTTACCATTTTAAGTCCAGACATTCTCAATGCATGCTTGATCATTTGACATATTGGAATGTAGGATTAATTCATGGATACTTTGGTTCTACTACTGTGTGGCCTGCAGTTTTCTTCTCCAAATGCACTTGGATTTACCCAGAGCTATAGTGAGGATGTGAGATGGACCACAGTATGGGTCAGTTTCTAGCAATATCTGCTTTTCTACTTGGACCCTAGGCCTGCTAATCGACCCTCCACCATCTGTCTGCTCACGAGAGGAGGGCTGAGCAGGGATTGGCCCTGGAATGAGTCAGACGTGCACGTCCACACTCCAGACTCAGTCAGCCTTTAAACCAGCATGGGAGAGATTACTGTGCCTAACAGCAGCATAGCTTAAGCCTGCCACAGGAAGTTGAGTAATTCCAGCAGGAAAGAGATCCTACACGCTAATAGAATTTTATATATCTGAGAGCAGTTTCGACATTCATGACCTTTGGTCAAACACACGCTAAAAGCAAAATGGAAATGATGCTTTCAGAACATTTGCTTTCATCAGTTGCAAATCATCATTTCAGACCCTGAATAGCACATGTGGGGCTAAATCATGTGTCACTACTGCTCATAGCACTCATTTTCCAAACCTCTTAACCCTAAGTATTAAACTTCAGCTGAAAATTGGTCCTGCACAGTTTGTTCTATGGAAATTGCATGATGATATTATGCAAATTTCATAGAGACGTTGTGGTGGGCTCTGTTGAATTGGGCAAGTTAAGAACCTCTTAGCAACTACTTAGAACAGCATAATAGCGCCCTAGCAACAAAGCAGAATACACTGTCAGAAAAACAGTGCTGCACATTTTGTCTCCCTCATCAGACACACCCACTTCAGTTCTTGCAGTCTTTTCTAATGAGCTTATGAGTTGGATCAGGTGTGTCTGATGAGGGAAACATGCACAATGTGCACTGGTAGGGGGTCCCCGGGACAGGGTTGAGAACCATTGCCCCAAGGTACAAAAGCGAAAAGGTAATATGTACTTTTAAAGTACTAATATGTACCATTTAGGGCTAAGTAAGGTACAAATATGTACCTTTTCACTTTTGTACCTTAGGGTACTACCCCAGTGACAGTACTGTACCTTTTTTCTGAGAGTGTATTGTAGCATAATTTCAGCAAGTTTAGCACAGGAAAGCTCCACTTTTTCTCAGAAGAATGTTTTGAAAAATTGCCAGACTAGCGTCTGCTAATCATACCAGTCATGTTGGCTCCACCAGAACCTTTATCTAAATATTGTAATGATAACTTGGGTCACACTGTAGATTAGGGTCTAATTCTCACTATTAACCAACTATTAACTATGATGATTGCCTCAATTAACTACTAATTACGTTTTAGTAAGGTAGTTATGTTTCGTATTGGGTAGGATTAAGGGATGTAGAATATGGTCATGCAGAATAAGGCATTAATGTGTTCTCTATAAATACTATTATACAGCCAATATCCTAGTAATATGCATGATGCTAATAAGCAACTAGTTAATAGTGAGAATTGGACCCTAGACTAAAGTGTTACCAAAACTGTAGGTCAGAAATTCATCATTTCTTTTATTCGCAAGAGTTTCATATTAATGCCTCTTGTGCATGAACGATCTGCCATTCCTGAGTGATGCCTGTGAGTGTGTGATGAGGTGATGAGGTGTGGCACTCGCACATAACATCTCTGGCTAGACTAACTGAGTTGTCTCAAGTCCAACATTAATATTGGCAGAGACCTATAATGGGTCATCTGTGGACAAATCATACACCAACTCTCCACTCAGAATTAATACCACTGCCAGTCTAACCAACGGCTGAGAATTGACCTAACAATTAACAATTGTCATTTTCTTTAACACAGATTTGTCTTAACTTTAACCAGATTTGACCCTGTCAAGAAAATATGTTCATTAAAATATAGCTCCTTCCTTTAAAGACTCAAATTCCACAGCCTGAAAACTAAAGGCCATTGTTAGTTGCCAAATAAGGGAATGATCTACGCATGTCTTACAGGAAGTGAATTTTTAAGGGATGTCATTTCTTTTGCAAGTTTGCACAGGAAATCACATTCAAATATTTTGGTGTGGAGAGAGCTTTACTCAGGAATGCACAGCTAAATAGTATGTGCCTATACTGTTTCTCATCATGCCATGCAATGCACGCCTCACTCACACTGATGTGTAAAAAACAACATTACAGCAACAAACAGGTTTTTTAAATTACTTTGTAAACAGCTGCCCACCTAATATGGGTGCTTTATTTCTTTATTGATGGGGGCTATTTTTACTGTCTAATTGTATTGTCTGATTATTTAATGAATATAATTCCTTCCACCAGAAGGCATTTTATTTATTTGTTCTGTTTTTTTATATGTACAACTAATTTTATCAGTCATTAATGTAATGCTGAAAAGAAATCAAAACAATCACTTAATTTTGTGACTTAGCTGAACATAACATTAACATAACCTAGGTTTTCTGTTCTTTTGGTGACCTTTTGCCATTTCTTCAGTGACTCCAGAGGCACTGATTGTGAATGAGAAGCAATAGGCAAGTCCTTTCTTGTAGAACAATTTGGCAGCTTTTATGGAACAGGTGTGGCGCAGAGCTCTGAGTAATTCCCAACGGAAAGAGTAGCTTTTGTAAATGTGTGAAAGACGTACGCGTAATGTACATTTAACTACTGTGATATAATGTAATTTACATGAAATAGCGTCATGTAAATGATGTATAATGTAAATTAAGTATAAAAACATTTTTTTTTGTTAAAGTTAAATATTTTTATACACATTCAGGCCTGTGAAACTGTTATTTGAGTATGACAGCAACCCATGACATCACCAGATATGTTAAGAATTTAGATGCCGATACAATATAGCAATAAATCCTGCTTAGCATGCGCTGCATTTTTTCCTCTAACTTTGTCCGCAAAAGGATTCTTCATATTTATTTCCTCAAGGGCTTTTGCTGTAGAACGTTTGTGCACTTTGGCTGTGCTAGGCCTCGCCCTCTGGTCGATGTAACAGCAACCGCCATAAAAGGAAATCTTTAAGTGTGTCACATGGTAACAATGTCAAGAATTCAAGGCCCCTGTCACATGGCCTTTCTCATGGAAATCAGATTGAAACTTCTAGGCCTAATGAATGAAGCAGTGCTTGGTCAAAGATAATGGGGAATTTTGATTGAAGAAAGAAGATTTTTACTTCTGGTTAAAACTGCACAATATAAGTCTCTTTCCTTCACACATGCTTGCATATTTGAATATCCTATGTAAATCCTTCACAATATACAGAAAAGTTCCTGATATTTGTTTATAGTATTTCCTTCAGGTTACAGTTGAATTTTGTGTGTGTGTGTGTGTGTGTGTGTGTGTGTTCCTCATTCATTCTTTTAGTGAAAAAAATAAATAAAGGTTTGCCTACAGTCTGCCTCACTATGAGTAAGTAGGAAGTGGTTTAGCGAGGTCATATCCATATATAGTCAGCCTTGGCAGGGCAATGATGACTGATGATGTCTCAGCTTCAGATAGCTGATTTCATCTCTCTGTGTTTTGCTATGTCCTATCAACAGCACATGCTCACATTGCACTTTCACACACTTACACTTGACACGATACATTAAGACATGATATACTATCAACAGTCTTTCGTTCCCTTTCAGAATCTCTCTTACTCTTAATCTGCCTCTCCCAAGCATGAACGCATTCTCATACTTGCACCATCACTCTCATGCTCATCCCCTCCTTATACTGTTTAGACAGCAAACAATTACTAGTACTAGAGCCGGTGGGCGGAGCTTAGCTTTAACTCTAACTTCTCAGGCTCCATATATGGAGAAGACTAGCAGGTAGTGACTGCCAAACTTAGTCATCAAAGCATGTGTCTCATTCATTGCACACTCAGCTTGTGTTTTGCTGGGGCTCCGAAGGTGTGCGACTCTTGCCTTGTAAGCTCGTACATCTCTCTGTTTTGCCTTTTTCTTCACAAAATTCCATGACATAATATGCTAATGTTTTTTTCAGCGGCTAAGGTCTTTAAAGGAGTTTGGGGTTGCTTGTCACTTTCTTTCAGTTGGATTTGCGAGAGGAAATGGCATTGTGTTGCAACAGAAGTCATATATCTTCAGAACTGACTTGTGGATGTGGCCACAGCAGCCTTTCCTTTGGTTTAAAAGGCGGTAAATTCCTCTCAGCAGATTTTTTTAATTGCTGTTGATTATTGTCTGAACCAGTTGTCATGTTTAAGATTGAGAGACACAAAAGATTTCCCCTCTTCCTTTGGCCAAGAAAACAAAAGCTAGTGACCATGTTTGCAAATAAAGATCCAGTTTGAGTTGTAAAGAATTATGTTTAGGTCTCAGCGTGTTCATTGCACAGTGCCACAACTGTTCTTTAGAGAGGAAAATGATATGCTGTGCCATGACTCTTGACTCAAAAGTTTTGTTAGGGTGGATATGTTTGATATTTATTGTAATCATCAACTTGCCGTCGTGGGACAAAACTGTGGCTTTTGGGTGAATGTCAAACTTTCATGGAAGCACAGTAAGACATTTCCCTGAGCGCCCACTAGAATTACCTGCATCCCTTATGTAACTAAATCTTATTGGCTCATGTAAAGCTGAACCTGATGACCCTGTAATTAAGAGTTAAGCACTTGTGTCAGTCAACAACCACTCAAATGTGCATTAACTATTTAATTTATGTGAGCAAAATGTACAGAATTTAGAAACATTGGGAAATGTATTCATTTATTTAAATCTATAGAAGCTTGTTTCTGCCACGGAATAATAAAAAAAAAGAAAATGTGGCTTTTTATCTCAGAAATGTGAGATATAAACTTGCAATTGCGAGAAAAAAATAAAGTCAGAATTGTCAGAAAAGGTCAAAATTAAATTTTCTGTGGTGGAAACAAGCTTCCATATAAACCTGATTAGTGTTTCATAAAAACAAATCAGAAATCACATACAGCTCATGTAGCCATGTAGAAAAACAAGGTCTCCAAATGCTGTGACTAAGGTGACTAAACTGTGTTTAAGAGAGAGTGAGAGTGAACACTGTAGTTCATGACATCCCTCAGTGCAGGCATACCCAACATACATAATGTAGGTCAGGAATAACATCCCCCTTCCTCATGTTACATAATGCACGTTTTACACAGCTGGAAGAGCCGGGCCCGTTAACCATGTAATGAGGCAGTGAAGTGAACATAGCTTTATTTAGAGAGCTTTAAACCACACTGACTCTAAATTCAAGAATCATGCTCAAGTGGGGGCTTAGCATTTAAATCTACTAATTTGATTCACGTCATCCAGGATTTAATGCTATTAATTATTCACATTCAGACTTTGTTAAAGCTTGAGCTGAATCTTCCTAATCATGACCTACTTTTTGACTGTAATGCAACCAGCTTTTCACACGCCTTCTCTAGTAAGCACTCTTTCCAGTGCGTGAACAATTCGAAAAAGGAGAGGCACGCCTGTTTTTAGGGGCTCTGCTGTTTTCTAGGGTAATAATACTGAGACATTTTAGTATTCTGGCTGGCCCTTTGCCTGGCCTTTCTCTTTTTTAGCTCTGTCTCTGAGCTGGGAAGCTTCTCCACCTCTCTTTCAGCAGCATTTCATTCTCTCCCTCCCTCCCTAAAAACACAGTCAAGCCAACTGCCGCAGGCAATAGAGGGTCAGTCAGAGGCCTTTAAGGGTACCGTGACTGCAGCGATAATCTTGCTAAGCCATAGAAAAAGCATTTATTTTCCTACAGACCAAGTCTGGTAGGTTCTATGTTCATACTGTGTGCCCATCCCAACCACTACTCTTTATGTCTGCCTGGCTGAGATCTGTTTACTGGATGAGGGCTGATGTCACTTCACCTGTTTTTGAGTCGGTAAATTGTGCTTCCTGTAAGAAAGGAATAAGAGCATTGTGATTGTGATTAAATGAAATATTAACTTGCAAGGTCTCGTACAGTCAGAGTTTTCTTATTGAATATTGATGAAACAACATCATTTGTGTCAAGGAAAGAGCTGAATAAGTTTGTTTTCATTACACATTAATGCAAAGGCAACCTGGGGCTAAAGGCCCTGGAACAGTAGTGCTATAGTGATATAGTTTAAATACAGGGCAAAATTCTTCCAAATCTTTTTCATATTTTAAGTGGATATTAAAGTAAACACTCCAGATCCAGGTAATCATGGATCAGGGCTATTGGTGCATTCAAGTCCTCCTGGAAAGTTTGTTTTTAAAAGTTGGAAATTCATAATTATGACATCAAGTGTGTGCAATTCACTATGTTCCGAGCAAGATGACCATGTCCATGTCCAACTCTATACTTTTACTCTATACTCTATACTATACCTTCCTCAGGTGTGTTGAATTTATGACGATGCTGGAAACTCAATTGTTATATATTCTATCATATTTTGTACATACAACTAGTCTTATTGTAAATAAAAAAATAGTGGTAACACTTTATTTTAAGGTGACATATAGTTACATGTTACTACTTGTACTTACTATAGTAATAACAGTAAATTATGCAGTAACTAACCTTAAACCCAAACCCTAACCGTAACTCTATAGTAAGTACATGTAGTCAATTAATATTACTCAGTACTTATTTGAGTAAGTACAATGTAACTACGTCACCTTAATGTAATTTAAAGTAATAGTAATTTCATACATTTTATTTAACAAATTTACTATCAAAGATGCTGCATCCATTTCTTCCACTCTGTTGTTTCATTGACTGCCCCATCTCAGAAACTCAAGTCTCAAAGAAAATCCTGAGTTTCCCATTTCCAAATTGTAAATGCAATCTTTCCGACATGACTTCAATGCCCTATTATTTTACAGTTTATTGGTGTTTAGGAAAAGCTGTGGGAAAGTGTTTCTCTTGCTGTTTATTATTTTGGGAGAAAAAGCGCTTTTCTTATTTTGAGTGAAGTTGTTTACCATATCAATAAAGCTAAAGCTTGAAACTTAAATATATATGAATATATAAAGATCAAATAAGATCAAGTATCTTAAATTGTAACTGGTTCAGAAACTTTGACAGATTCTGACAGAAAGACAGAGGTGACAAAGGAAACACTGTGAATTGAATTGGAAAGGAAGCAAGGGGAATCCAGAGCCTGCAGCAGGTCTGTGACAGCTATGCCCTAAAAAGGAAATCAGTCTGTGGGCATGTTGGGAGGGGCGGAGAGAGCCAGGAGCTCAGGCCAGGTAATGACAGACAGGTCTCCTCTTGGAGCCGGCAATCCCAGGTAATTAGCCACATTGCTTTATTTTATGACTGTTTGAATGGAGCTGGGGAAGCCACAATCCCCTAATCTCTTTAGCCATCCTGTTGTGTTGTGTTTACTACAGGTAAACATTAACCTCATCCCACCTATGCATTCAACACATGCCACACTGCCTAAAAACGGAAATTGAAGGTTGACAGCCGGGAATTGGCAAAATATTTACTTTCTATTTTCTCTATACAACCTCATACCCCACACTTCATATAATCACATGTAAAACCTACTGTCTTTGTTTCTTTTATAGGGTGTTGTCTTTTAATATCTTGTCCTACTATGTCCCATCCTATATAAAAATAATAATAATAATGACATCTCTCTCTCTCTCTCTCTCTCTCTCTCTCTCTCTCTCTCTCTCTCTCTCTCTCTCTCTCTCTCTCTCTCTATATATATATATATATATATATATATATATATATATATATATATATATATATATATTTACAATCTTTTAGATTTTTTTAACAAACCAACATGCAAACACTTAATATAGCTACAAACCTACAAAGTACAAATTTTTACATAAATGGTTAAAGCCAATCAGATTATTTCAGTGTGTAGTAACTTAAGTCAAACCAATTATTTCCCTTAAGCAGTAATTAATGCATTTTATTTATAACCATTTATGTTGAGTCAATAATCAGTTTTAAAAATGTCTGCTGCTAAATTTAAAGTTGAACAGTTCCAGTTTAAATAAATTTGGTGTCTTTGAGAAGAAAATAGTTTAAAAAAAAACATGTAAAAAAATGTAAAATGTGACAAAAAAATGTAAAACTTTTTGCTCAGTATTCAAATAAGTATTATTTATCAGCACTGTTTTTCCTGACAAGGTAGCATAAAGTGGTAGGTGAAAAAAGGTAGGTGAAATTTTAGCAATAATTATCCTTGTCCCTAGAACTTAAACCTGAATCAGTCAGAGGCTTTAAAGCAGGCCTAATAGTAAAGCACATTTCTCGCTTGTAGAAAAAAGCTGCAGTCAACTCTGGCAGTAGCACTTCTCCACAGATAGATGGCAGAATTCTTCCTTCTGAGCATTTATTCTATGATTTGTCCCAATATACAATCAAATTTGACATATTTAATAAACCATCAGTATTTGGTTTTGTACATAAATAGAGTAGCTATGCTCTTTTTTTTTAGTACTCAGATGTTTCCTTTTGATGAAATATTGTTTCTCTGATGGGATATGATGATAACACAAATGGACTAGTGCCAGGTAGATGTGTGCCACGGCAAGCAGATTGTGGTTTGACTAATGAATGAGTGTTGTTGTGAGCTGGACAGATGGGCAGTGGTAAGCTGGGATCTCAGATCACAAAGACCTGGCTCAGCATGAGATGATAGGGTGGTGCCTGCAGGCCCTTTTCCTTCACCAGCTTCAACCTACAGCTGGCTTCTGGTCACTCCCACTGCTCTCTGATACATGTGGAAAGCATGGGTGGGCTGGTTAATAACTTTAGGACATCGTATAGGCTGATGCTTTTTTTACCCTACAGTTTAGCAACAACAAAAATGTAGCGGAGAACTGTTGGAAGAAAACCGTAATATAGAGAAAGGGATTTTGGCACAGTTTCACAGTAAACAATCAGCATCCAAAAGAGTGTCAGCCAAAATGAGACAATGGACATGAACCTTGCAGATTATACTCTGATATCAGTAGTGTATGTGTGTGTTGGGCCATCTGTGCCAGATGTTAATGAAACATCACTCTGAACAGATTGTGTCCCCACATATAAAGGATATGACACTTGATAAGAGACTCTGACTGGCATCAGTGTCAATGATAATATCATTTTTATTCATGGTAGAGAATTAAAACATTACAACGGTGAGAAGACAGCTTCAATAAGTGAGGGACAGTTTTAAATACCATCTCACTGGAATCTCCTCTAGAGCTGCTATAATCTGGTTCTTAAATGTTTTAGTTTCATTTCATTTCTAACAACTGGCCCAATATGTGTGGAGAAAGAGAGCAAACAGCTGGTTGTGAATGGTCTAAAGAATCAGCCCCCACATGAGAGCAGAAGCTCTTTGTTGGACCAGAGCATATCATTAGCATATAAAATACCTTATTTACCCCGTGGAGACAGAGAGCTGAGTGAGGACAGAGGGGGAGGGAAGCCAGCGGGAATCTTCAGACAAGCACATGATATGAAAGCTTTGGTTACACCTCAAAAAATAGACATGTCATTCATAGTCCTCATTCACAGCTTGAATGGCAGTTGATGCTCTAGGGCTTGATAGTACAAAATTAGCATTAAGTAAAAACGAACTGTATGCACGCATATATATTTACACTCTTGAAAATAAAGGTTTCAAAGGGATTTTTTTTTTTTTTTTTTGCAGTGATGCCATTACAGAACCATTTTGGTTCCCCAAAGAGCCTTTCTGTAATTTTTTTCAGTATTTTCTTAGTGTTAAGAACATTTGAATAATCTAAAGAACCCTTTTCCACTATAAAGAACCTTTTGTGCAATGGAAAGGTTCCATGAATGTTAAAAGTTCTTTGTGGAACCATTGATGAAGAACCTTTATTTGTAGATACGCTGCTACGTACAACAAAATTTTATTAAAATTATACAACAATTTTAAAACATTTTATATATGACTACCACAGTAAGCACCAACATTAAACATGAATGGCATTGCATTATAATGCATCAAATCAAATGGCATCTTAATTTGTTACATTCATATTGTGCTTTTCTAGGCACTCAAAGTGCTTTACATGAAAGGGGGGAATCTCCTCAACCACCACCAATGTGCAGCATCCACCTGGATGATGCGATGGCAGCCATTTTCTTGACTTTTAATCAACCGGTCTCAATGGGATTTTAGTACATGTATGAAGTTATTTCCCATCAGGCTCAGACAGATGTCCTATAGCAGAGTTATCACTTTTTTTGTGACTTAAGTGTCCAAATATTTCTTAAGTCCTAGGTATTCAGACATGTGGCCTGGCAGTAATTATAAATGATGCAGTTGCACTAAAGGGTCGGTAGAGGGCACAGCAGAGCCCCAGTCAGCCACAAAATCCACATAACGCTTCACCCAAATGGAAACCATGTCAGTGTGACAACTGGTTCAGTCAGACACTGTGATGCACATAATTTATTGTCTGTAATGGAGCTTAGCCTAATGGTTATTTATAATTTCTTCTTAATGGTGACACATCATGCACCAACTAATTGTTAAAGGTTATTGTTTGTATTTCACTGCCCTGACCTCTCATCTCTATATCAGCAGCTTCAAGGACATGCATTCCAGCTCCTCAGATCCTGTTCCCTATCCCTCCGACACACTCTGCACATGAAGATCAATGGAGCCAAGGGCATGCGTGTAAGGGGATCCAGGGCCAAGGAGGAGACCAGAGTTGTGTTTTATTTGTTCTGTGGCGCAGCCCCGTTTGATTTGACACTCTCCTGTTTCATTCATCCGGAAAATCTGCTGTGTGTGAGTGAAAACTGGGGGAGTGGGTCTAACTTGATACTCAGAAATAATGAGGAACTGCCAGTCATGTAGTCCACCCAGAAATGAAAATTCTGTCATCACCCTCACCCTCATGTTGTTCCAGACTTTCATTCTTCTGTGGAACATAAAAGAAGATATTTTGAGAAAAATTTTAGTTTTTTTTATTATTGTCCATGCAATGGAAGTCAGTGATCCCTAAACCTGGCAGGTTACCAGCGTTCTTCAACGTATCTTTATTTTATATTCTGCAGAAGAAATAAAGTCTTAAATGAAATTAGGGTGAGTAAATGGTGACACAATTAAATTTTTTGGAGTGAACTATCCATTTAAAAAAACAGCAGTTTTAGAAATGTATAGTTGAATGTATGAAAACTAGGCAAAGAAAAGAACATTTTGTGTGATAGAAAAGTGTGATTTACAGTTCTAAAATTTTGAATATTGCTGTCTTTTTAAAAGTGATGATTTGTTTAATTTTTCTGATCTCAATTTCATATGCACATAGACTTGAACTTTATTTATATTTTACCAAAAGTATAAACACTACAACTGCCTAATGGCAGATGGGTGAGTGTCTTTGCCATTTTGTGATGCTAGTTGCGCAGAAATCTCACACTATAGACAACAAAAAACATGCAACAACAAAAAATAGTTTGGGGTCTCTGAGTGCATTGTAGTGCATTGCTTGTTTAGACATGACAGAGATATGACTTTAATCCAGTCTTTTGTAATTAACCTCCGGGCTTTCCTGTGTGCTCCTAATTAGTCCGCATAAACAATGTGGGATCAGTGCTAATCTGAAAGACCCCATTCAGAGGATTTTATGTGGGGCATCTAATGGGCTCTGCATGCGGGGGAGTTCAGGCTGATTGTTCAGGAGGTTGTTGAGGTGGGGGGTGAACCGTTGAGAGATCTCCCACACTGGTTCCAGATACCAGTGCTGAGGGCATAAACTCAACCTGGTTTCCACTCTGAAGCCATAACCACCAAACCCACACCACAAATGCAGCTCCTGCCAGTCTTGATGCATGCTTACTGCTTAAATACATTGATCATTTGACTCTTTGTACAGACGGTAAGATGTTCTTCTTTCATTGAAGCTCAAGAAACTCTTTCCAGTTGATCCCAAATCATGCTGGAGAACATCATCATCAGGATTTACACAAACTAGCGGAGTTCATGCAGATCAAGTACTGCTGTCATTAAAGTAAAAGAGGGACAATCCAAATACTGAGACATACATTTTATATGTTAATATAATAATACATTTTGTAATGAGAAAAAAGGTCCCAGATGTGTGGTTCCCACTATATGCATCTTTGAATTGTGTGATGAAATAAAATACTGTAGACATGTAATTGTTTTCCTATTCTCTTTTCTATGGTAATGATTTCACAGCCGACAGTTTGTTTTCTCAGTGTGTTAATTTGGACACAGAATGATCACCTTATCTCTCACACCATGGACTCTACTTTATCTTTCTATTAGGAGTATATAATTAGCAGCAAGTCTAAAAGACAGCTGTGCTAATAAGAAAAACATTCATTAAATCGTAAGTGGATTTATTTGTTGACTTTTTGTACGTGGTCACATCAACTTGGATTAGTAATGTAATGGGAAACGATATCATTCCTGAATGAAATTAAGAATGGTTATAGTATAATATATAGAGAATGTACTAAAATGAGTTTAAACAAACCTATTTTTATTAAAAGCCAGCAGAAAAAGCAATAAATATACTTCAGTTTAATAATGTCTGCAGTCTACATTGTTTTCCATCTGCCGAATCAGACATCACAGTCTCAGGCGCCTTGATTTGATCAGGTGATGTCAGCACTGTGATCCAACGCCCCTTTTTGTGTGTCATAAAATTTAATTTACTGAACTGCAGCAGGGTCAGTAAAGGCGATTATGATGCTCGACATCATAATAAAATTCCTGTGTGCTGAGTCTTGACATTAAGGAAGATTTGCATCTGCAGGCACAGAAGCCACCTTCCGACCGGCTCGCGCTTTTACTAGTTCATGCGGTCAGTGGCGCACACTGCAGTCACCCCTCCCCTCACTTTCTCTACATCTCTGCAGTACGACCGCCTTTCATTCTCTCTTGCTGCCCTGTCTCTGGGTCTGACTGACCTATATCTGCCTGCTCGGAGTGTAATCTCTAGTGCTCTCATGGCGCTCTCTGCTGCCTGCTGTCTCAGCGCTGACAGGCTCAGACTCACTCACGCCACACTCATGAGCCCCTGCTGCAGATGTAGGGCAGCCCCGTCAGTTATTCAGCACTTCAGAGTACTGCAGTCTGGGTGGAGGGGCTAACCCACCACTGCTGGAGTGATGAATTAAACAGGACACTCACTCCCCGCCTCTCCCTTTGGAGAAGATTGCTTTTTTTCTGCCGGCTTTGCTGCTTTTGGCTCAGGCAGAGCAACCGTTTTCCTGCCATCATGACAATGGCAGGAGGGAAAGAGGAGGCAAGCGCTCTAACAGACTTGGGCCTCCACAAAAACAAGCCTGTGACCTTTCACCCCAGCCACTGGAGGGGTGGAAAGCTCCCCAGTGGTTTCGGGCATGGCCTTTTGTTGAGCAGTGGAGGCCGTGATGAAAGAGCTGCAGTTGGGAAGTAGTACATCCAGTATAGTGCTGCTCCTCAGAACTAAACAAATCAACACCATTCTTCACTTTTGAATACCATTCGGTTTATGTGCCATTGTTTTTGAATGGTGTCACATTGTGGATTGTTTGTGACTTGGTGCATTTAAATAAATAAAGCTGATACATATAATCGGGGCGTCATGCAGCTGTTTTTGTGGGTGCTCCGGTTGTAGCTGTGGCTCACTTGAGTCCCTAGGCAAGATAAAACATAATCAGAGCAATCATGATGTGTAAAAGATGTGTTAATTCAGTCATACTACTGTCATTCAACGTGCAAAGACATCCAGACGGGTATCCAATGTCCCAGTTTGAGGCCGGTAACATTTTTAAATGCTTTTGAAAAACTCTCTTATGCTCATCAAGGCTGCATGTGTTTGATCAGAAATACAATAGAAACAGTAATATTGTTATATATTATTACAGTATAATCAAAATTGCATCTGAGCCTGACAGTGCAATTTCCTTGTATGACAAAGAGCAACTCTGACAATACAATGTTCCAGGACAATAATAATGTTTTATAAGGAAATAAAGTAGTTTTAGGAGGGGGCAGTGAAGGATACCCTTGTTCTCTCTTCCTGTTCCCCTCACCCCATCCCTGGCCTCCCGCTGCTTCTTCTGGTGCCCAAAACAATGTCATTCCACAGTCTCCAGCATGTGGAATAGTCATCAAAATGTAATGAGGTCTGCCTCGTTATTTTTAATATTAATTTGTATCAATAAGAGCGTGGCGCTAGCAAGCTAGCAACGCCAAGGTCATGGGTTCGATTCCCAGGGAAAGCAAGAACTGACAAAATGTAAAAAAAAAAATGTGTACCTTGAATGTAAGTCGCTTTGGATACAAGCGTCTGCCAAATGCATAAATGTAAATGTAATGTACATGTGAATTGAAACAAACGTACTTAATGGTGAATAGAAACATGGAAACATCTTTAGGTTTAGTACAAACTATAAAACCACAATTAGCACTAACTTGATGTAACCAGTTTGCCTGTGCCAGATCATCATGTTGTATAGGTGTGAGCTGATTGCTTTCAATGCCTAACCCAAAAAGAGCATCTCACTGTACTGTATTTAGGTCAGTGAGTCAGTGCAAACTTTCCACAAAGAAGTGGCTGCTATCAGCTCAGATCTGTGGGAAACAGGGCAGTCAGTGTTCAGTCAGCTGAGAGGAGGAGACCATGAGCTGTGAGAGCTGAGAGGAAAATGTGCTCTTAAGCACTGCATTTGGGTCAGTGACATTCTGATGTGTTTCTGTCTAATTTGCCTTGCTATGTCACCTAGCCAGAGTAAAGAGGAAATGTGGCAGAAACACACGCCCATGCAGGAAAGGAACATCCCTTAACATCCTCCTGGATTCTTCCACTGTGGTTTGGTGTCCAAAAATAAGGGCTATTGAGCCTGAGGCTGATGTGCAGCAAAGATCCACAATACACAGCCATTCAGTGTATGTGCTCAAGTATGTGTCTGATTAGTGGCTGGCTGTATCAGCCAAGGGATATACAGTGACCCTAGACATATTTGGACATTTTTAGGCACAATTTAAAAATGAACAGGATTGCAATACAAAATATCAAACCAAGTGATATTTATTTTATATAAACCCTTGTGAGAAAGAAATACACTTCAACATACTTTAAAAAAATATAAGGAAAATAGCGTACTTTTAAAGGTATATACGTAAGTGCATGTTGTTTGCAATTAAATGAAAATGTATTATAGTTTAAATTTATATTAAATGCAGATAGCTGAACTTTAGAGTGAGTTTTTGCCCAAATTAAGTATGGTTAAGTATATCTTTATATGTAATTTCTTACTTACTTTTATGGTATGCATTAAAATACACTTTGATGTTAATGTTTCAGTTGAAACTTGTCATATTTAAATATATTTGTAATTACATACTTGTAATAATGACATTGGAGTTTAGTACATTTAAAATATATTAACTTTTAATGCAATATCACTAAAATTAATCAAATATTTTACATGTGCATCAAAATAAGTGTACTTCTTTAAATCATGACAAAAGACTATTATATGCATAATGATTTAAAATGTACAAGTGTTAACTTTGAAAAAGCCACTTTTCGCCAATTGTTAAATAAACGTTAGTTATTTTATGTTTGATCATGTACAATAATACTTTAAAACAATGTAAAAATACACTTTAACACCTTATTATTAACACTTTTAGAGTAATCCAAATACATTAAAACAACACTAGATGTGTTAAAATCACCATAGTGTAAAACTAGTACAATAGAAAGTGTAAAGGTTTATACTCATCGTGTATTTTTGTATTATTGTTTTGCAATATAAGGTGCTTTTTAACACTAATAACACTACAAACAGTGTACTTTTTACTCTAGATTGGGACCATATATGATCCCAAGTAGTGTTGAAATTTAAAACACTAAATGTTTATTTAGTTAATGTGACACTGCCTGTTTTACACTGTACTTAAGTATGTTAAGAGACAGTCACAAATGTACACTCTTTTAAGTACACCAACAATTATTCAGACACTACATATCATTTTTTCATACATGACACTATTGTTCATTTATGTAAGTGAGGATGGAAAAATAAAGTAAACTGTGACATATTATACCCAAACATTCTTCATACAGTGGACTACCAGTAAAATTGATAAAAAAAAAAAAAAAAATGGGACCAAAATTATTCAGACACTTTGACCTGACCATGTTTTGATTAAGTGTTTTTTCTTTAATTGCTAATGTGACCTTGTACACCACAGACTGGCCAAAATTAAGCATTGCTTCATTGGTTTGTTTTACCTAAATTGGTATTATCAAATGGTACACTTAAATTTAATCCATCACATACCTTTCTATCAAAGTTATCTGACATTATCGAGATGAATTTGATCTGACACCCTCTCACACTCTGAGTTCTTGTCATATTTTATTACCATTTTATAAACTATAGCGAATAAACTGTGATAATGTGAAAAATGTTGAAGGTGTATGAATAAATTTTGGTTTGACTGTAAGTGACCTTTATTTTATTTTAAGATTTAAATTACACTACAAGTGCACATTCAATACAATTAAGTGCACTTCTTTTCACAAGAGAAGAGAACACAAACACACTTTCAACACGTGTTTTTAAATGATAACATCTTTGCTATGTTTTAGATGTACTGTTCAAAATTAGGACAAAAATTTAAAAAATGGCAAATATTTTCTTGGGCCACTGTAAATCATCTAAACACGTTTGACTAATGTTTCATGTTTTGTTGTAAAGGAACATTTACGCAACCAACATATGAATTTGTGTGCATATGTTGTGTGCATATGTATATCACTATGGAAGTCTAAGAGCACATGTGAAGACAAAAGTGCACAGTAACTGTTTTGCTTACTTTGTCAACCCATGACGGCTCTAGTGCCCGGGAGGTAAATGTGCTGCTGAAATTAGAAATTACTCATCATGATGAACACAAAGAAGCTCTGTAATGCAGACTCTCGCTCTGATGGTTTCACTTAGAGGGAGGGGCTATATGAGGCTGTGTCTGTCAGCAGCTCTGTCTGATTGGCTGGGCTCCAGAAGGGAGTGAGTGTCAAGGATGTGGGCGCTGGAGGAGTCTGCATCTGCTCCGATGGCTGCCAGGTCGCATACTGACGCAGTACTGCAGCATGGCATCAAAACGCCAGGCCCTGCACCTCTTCCTCATCTTCATCAAGTGAGACAGAGGCAATGCGAAATGTTTCAAAAGATTGCCATGTCCACATCTGCTGTTTGGAGAGAGAGTGGGTTGAATGTGACCGAGCGTTCAGCTACACAAGAGTTTGTGTGCTGTTGCCATGCCGCGTGGCTTCAGGCATCTGCAAAGTCAGCCTCACATCAGCAGCTATGCCCACCCCGCTCTGCCACTCTCAGAACACAAAAGACTCTGTTTGGATCAGACAGAACATTATGCACAGCCACAGTCAGTGCTTTCAGTTGATGTGTTTACTTAATATAGGACTATTTGTTTTTCTCAGTGTGCTTATTGGGGCTTTTATTAATGTTTAAAAAATGTCATCCTTAAATGTAAATGATAGGACATGCATGCTTAATGATATGACACCTTATGTTGGCACAAGAACCATTTCTGTTTCTGTTTTGACCAGTATGCCATTGCTTTCTACAGATTCTGTGTCTGAAAGTGCTCTTGTGTCTGCTCTGCTGTGATCAGCTTTCATTGTGCTAACGCTGCAGACCTTGGTTTATTTTAGCACAGCAGATTGGAGCATCATCTCCATGGCAACTGCTCTGGCTTCACACTGTTAACAAAGATAGCTTTCACTTAGAAATGCAGATAGATTCCCACCCATTCTGAATCCAGCCGCTTTAACTTTCGGAAGGATTAAGGTGAAATTGCGGTAGACATGGAGTGATTTGCACTTAATCTCTTTAAGTAAACATCACCCTAGACAAATGCCACAACTGTCCGCCATTATGCACGAGGATCAAAAAGGAGATGGCTTTGCTAAATGGGCACTTCCTTTTACATTTGTGTAAAGTAGACGGCCATTCTCAGCTCATTAATCATCCCAGATATGTGATGGACGCTAAATTGCAGTTGACTGGAAGTTGTAGATTTCGTCTTTATGGAAATTAAAAGCAACAAACTGGGTAGCATAACTGCCCTATCCCAGTATTTTATTTTAAATTTTATTTAAATATAGCTAAATCTGAAAATGTGTTCTCTTTCACTCACACATTCACCATTTATTTTTTGTCTTGAATTCCCGGTTTCACAGACAAGGCTTAAGCTAGTCCCTGACTAAGATGCATGTTTTAGCTGTTAACTGAAAGCAACATGGCCTGATATAAGTTTTTTTTCTTTTTCTAAGGCACTTTTTAAAAAAGCTACTTAAAAAAGCTGCTCTGTGAAACCGGGCCAATATCTCTCTCTCGTAATTATACACCAGAATCCACTACTTTACTTTTCAGAGATACTTTGAACTTCTCCAAAGCTGAATAAATGTAAATAAGCATACGAAATGAATTCCCCCTCCAAACTCCCTTATTCACATTTTAACAGTAGCCTATGTCTGATAAATATCTCACATGCAAATACAACAGTGACTCATTGTCTGATCCAGTTACACTACACAAAATACCCTCCTTTGCATTTATTTCATTAAATAATCTTATAATAGAATTTGGCTTATCAGTGAATTGGGACACCTTTTCCAAGTTATCTCAATGGCAAAAAGTGCTTCATCTTCTGTAATGTGCTTGTGTATTTACACTAATGCATTTCGAATAGTTCCTGTAGTAAATGTATGCCAATAAAGACATTGCAAGCATTTCTTTAGGAATGTGCGATCGATGATTAATCATATGAAAGAATCATAGAAACTACAAAGGCAGGCGCACTGTGGAGGAATGTTTGTCCTGCATCATTTTCTCATGCCTGTGTGCTGCTGTTGAAACTGTGCCAGTGGTATTTGGATGAAGTTGCTGTTTATTTGACTAGACCTTCCTGAACCCACTGACCAACATGTGCAGCCTATGAATATATCTTTGTGCAGAATAAACACAGCATTGTGTTTCCTCATCCTCTCACTGGCCAGTGAAGTGGAATTCGTCCTGCAGTAAAATAAATGCTGAGAGATGTCATGAAACATGGACGTTATGTAAATTCATGGTTTATGTAAATCCTACACCGAGATCTGTTATGTGATTTGCCATTTTAAAAATATATATTTTTTACATGCTTACTGCTCTGCATCCTTTACTCACTTCTGTCTGTAGAACACACAAGAAGATATTTAGAAAAATGTCTTCATGTTTTTTTCTTCCTTCCATACAGTTAACAGGGTTGGAAAGACATGGGGGTGAATACATTTGTGTATTTTTTTTAGTGAACTATCTTTTTAAGTGCACACCTCAAATGCGCGAGGATGCTCCTTTATTAAAGCACAGTATTTCGAAAAGTAGTAATATGTTAAACGCTTTCACTAGTGAGCATATTATCCAATTCTGTGTTTCCCAACTTAATTTGGGATGTGTGAGTGTGCTGAATGGAGGCGGGTCGGCGCGCGTGACATCACTCGTGTCTATAAAAGCCACAGCTGTCTGTGCGCTCGCGCTGTGAGGCTGCAAAGAGAGAGAGGCGCGCGCACACGCTCGCTCGCTCCTTTAAAACAAAGAGACCCATCAACATCATCCACAGTGCACCAGCAGAACCCATTCCAGGAAGGCCAGCAGGAAACATGACTGCAAACGGAACCAGCGACATGCTTAAAATCCAGTTCGGATTGATCAATTGTGGGAACAAGTATCTCACGGCTGAAACGTTCGGCTTCAAGATCAATGCATCAGCCACCAGCATGAAGAAGAAACAGATCTGGACCCTGGAGCAGGACGGCGATGACTCGAACATGTTCTTCCTGAAGAGCCATCTGGGGAGGTACATCGCAGCTGACAAAGACGGTAACGTCACGGGTGACAGCGAGACCCCGAGCGAGGATTGTCGGTTCATAATCACTGCACATGATGATGGGCGCTGGTCACTGCAGTCGGAGCCTCACAAGCGCTACCTGGGCGGCACCGAGGACAGAATTACCTGCTTCGCCCAAACCATCTCCATCGCAGAGAAATGGAGCGTGCACATTGCCATGCACCCTCAGGTCAACATCTTCAGCGTCACCAGGAAAAGATACGCGCACCTGAGCTCAGAGCAGAACGAGATCGCCATTGACCGAGATGTTCCCTGGGGCGTTGATTCCCTCATCACCTTGGTCTTCCAGGACCAGAGGTACCACCTACAGACCTCCGACAACCGCTTCCTGAAGAACGACGGAAGCCTGTCCCAGAAGCCCGACAAGACCACTGGATACACGTTGGAGTTCAGGTCCGGGAAGGTTGCCTTCGGAGATTGCACTGGGAAGTACCTGGCTCCCTCTGGCCCCAGTGGAACCATGAAGTCCGGCAAGAGCTCGAAGGTTGGCAAAGACGAGCTTTTTGTTCTGGAGCAGAGCCACCCTCAAGTGGTCCTCACCGCTGGCAACGACAGGAATGTGTCCACCAGGCAAGGTAAATGATGCTGCTTTATTCATACTTGATGATGTGTTCAACTATGCAAGAGTGGTCATTTTATTTGGGCATCATCAGTCAGGGTTGGGTTGCTATAAATCCTCCATAATTATCTACAGTTCATTCTTCTTAATTATAGCTGTTCAACTCTTTTCCCTCTCTTGTGGTTCCTGGGTGGATCAGTGCAAATGCAGAGGAAAAAGTCCATATGTCTCACTTTGCTGCAGTTTAGTCTACTCACAAATGTTTCCTGAACGTCATTTTGGGGATTAATCTGGTTGTGCATTCAAGTGAGGTTCCATTTTTGCTTCCACTTTTCTGTCTGATGACTCCCTGTGGGTTACACTGGTTATTGTCACAATAGAAATCTGTTAGCTGAGAGTGAAATCTATACTCAAGCCCTTCTCTGCAATTTGGCACAATCATTCTTCTGTTAATTCTATAACGTTGTATTTTGGAGAGGCCAGTGTACTGTAATTAAGTTGAGAGTGAAGGCAATCATTACTGTAAACACCCAGAGGAATTGACCGGAGACTGCCAGACTGAAATAATGGATCAAATTATACAGTGCTATATGCTGGACTGGTGAAATATTGCGTTTTTTTTTTTTTTTTTTTTTTTTTTTTCAGTGTCACCATAACCGCTCCACTACCCTATTACTGCTGAAATGAAATGAGACGTTCTGCTATGTTTTAATAACTGCTAAATTAAAAAAAGACATGAATGGTATCATTAAGAGATAATGTCTGGGATTTGTTTGGCAAGCCCAGCTCTGGTTTACCAGTATTGCTTGATGAGACAGGACCGTGCCAGTTTGTTGGGCCTGTGCCAGGAAGCACGTGGTCTCTGCAGGTCATGATTTGCTCTTCTATATTGCCTTTGTTTCTTAATTTCCCTCTGTTAAATTTGTGATTCATTTAGCCTTGTGGCAGTGCAAGACTTTTATCTTTAAAGCAGTTCATGCCAATTGCTTACAGCAATCTGGACTTAATTTTGACATCCAAGTCACATCTTGCTACACTAAGACCCCACTAGTCCTCTCTATTCATGCTGTCCTAAAATATTTGCCTTCAGGGATACAATCCTAAGGTTCAGTGTTTGTGGCATGTTCCTTTTGAGCCCTTCCTCAGAAAATCTGTGAGGGGGTCGAGATTTCAGGCGTGTGCTGAGCGTAGAAAGAGAACAAAGACAGCATGCTCTGGGCCCCAGCTCACCATGCAGCCCAGCTGCTGAGAGTCTTCAGGCAGCCCTGCACGAAGAACAATAGAGCCTCGCTATGCACAAGTTTAGCCATTTCAGCATGCACAAAAAACACTCTTGCTTAAATGCATCTGTCTTTAAAAGATTAGGAGTCTCTGCTCGGTTGCCTGCTCTTCCTTCCTTTGTGGCAAGGACATTGGATGTCTGTCATTCCATAAATGCTCAAATGATTTCCCAACTGTGTCTTGCGCTATATTTTGTATTCATTTGGAAGAATTTGGTCCATTCTGCTATATGTTGACGGATGCTTGACCAATGAGCTCATTTTAGTGTTTGGCAGTTCACTGTAATTGTGAAATAAAACCAAAACATCCAAGAAATATGTCCCTACAATATTTTAATGCCAGGGTTAAAGGCTTTTCACCGGGGAATGGAACCCCTCCAGTTGTCGTGTGGATGAATCGAGAGATGGGGGTTGGGGGTGTGTCTGCTGGTGGCTTAAGATCCTCCCAAACCATTTAAATGCTGGTTGAAGATGCGTACCTCCCTAGAATGATTGAGGGAATTTCCCACCCCCTTGTCCTGCCCGAGACTGATTTAGAGCAAGTCTCCGTGTGTCTTAGTCATCCTCCTGTGCAGATCTTCCATTTGCAACCATGTGTTTCTCATCTTGGTCATTTATTTTCCTTGCTCATTCAGGCACGCATATTTCTGGGGAAACTCAATCCGCCTTCCAGAGGCCAGGCCACGGAGGTGGTAATATGCTATTTCATGTAGATGTATTAGGAGCTTGGTGAAATGGGAACATGAAAGCAATCATGGTGAATCGCAGATTAAAAATATAAGTGATGTGTATGACCATGTATATTTGAAGAATAAACCACAGTGTTTTTGAACGTTTCTTGATTTCTCTAACTTTGAGGATTTATTTAAGTAGAGGTTAATAGCTCTTGCATGTCATTTTGTGGATGTTTCCCTTAATGCATCTTTGATATTTCCTTAAAACTGACATTAAATTATGTTTTCCTCTCCAGAGAGGGTTAGACCATAAATACAAACTTTATCTGATGAATGTCTGTCTAAATGCATACAATGGAGTTTAATTTGATTTCCTGCAGTAGAGGACTGGTGGTCTGGTCTTTCACCGAGCTTCATGAATCTAAACTACAAACCGGATGCATTCACTATTGTTGTCCTGAAGCCTCCCACTAAGCATCCTGGCATATATGACGGTCCAAAATTCCTAAGGAGATTAAGAGTGTGTGTGTGTGTGTGTGTGTGTGTGTGTGTGTGTGTGTGTGTGTGTGTGTGTGTGTGTGTGTGTGTGTGTGTGTGTGTGTGTGTGTGTGTGTGTGTGTGTGTGTGTGTGTGTGTGTGTGTGTGTGTGTGTGTGTGTGTGTGTGTGTGGAGGTCGAAGCAATTGCCAGAGTTATAGTCCCTGGCATTCAACACTCTTTAGTAAAGTAATTCCAAAGATCAGCATCCCTAAACAGCCGTTAACTCTGTCTCTGCTCACTCAGCATGCCTGATCCAGATCAAAAATGCGTTGTGGACTCGTACTGATGAGTTTCAAGGGTTTGGTGGTTTTTATAATGGGGTTTACAGTAGGCTGTTTTGTTTTGTCAGGCATGGACCTCTCTGCCAACCAGGATGAAGAAGGCGACCAGGAGACCTTCCAGATGGAAATCAGTAAGGACACGAAGAAGTGTGCCTTCAGGACCTGCACTGGCAAATACTGGACCCTCACAGCTAACGGTGGCCTCCAGTGCACTGCCTCAACTAAGTGAGTGTGAATCACAGAAACATACCACAATGAAGAGTATCATATGAGCGTAGCATTATAAATGTTTTCATACTAGATGGTGGGTATAAATCTGTGTACTGGTAGGTCCAATTTTTAATGTCATTTTGCAATTCTGTGTGTTGTGGGTCAATCATGAACCAATATTAGAAAACCGTGAAAAACTATAAGCTGTATTCTTATCCCTTCCCAATTTTCTTCAACATCAGAACTTAAATTAAAATAATTAACATTTATAGACCCTTTTGAAAAATTAAAGTGAGACCACATTCAGTTTAGGAGTTTGTGATTAGACCTACTGTGTATACACTTTTGAAAAATTTGGGGTTGGCCAGATTTTTTTTGTCTTTAAAGTGTCTTATTTTCACAGAGGCTGTGTTATTCAATCAAAAATATAGTAACAATTTTAATATATATTTTTTATATCTATTTTAATATATACTCCAATATAAATTTATTTCTTTGAATACTGGAGTAATGATGCTAAAAATTCATCTTTGCCGTCAGTGTCATAATCCTTCAGAAATCATAATAATCATAATGATGATTTAGTGCTCAAGTATCATTTCATAATAATCATCATGATGATTTAGTGCTCAAGTATCATTTCTTATGAATGTTGAAAACCACTGCTTAATATTTTTGTGAAGTTTTCAAATTCAGGGGATTGTTTGAATAGAAGGTTCAAAAGAACAGCATTTACAGCATTAAACATTAATGTCACAAAAGATTTGTCACTTTTTATCAATTTAATCCTTGTGGAATAAAAATGTTTTCGTTCTTTCGTTCAGCTTTTAGGTTTTAATTGAATTCAATTTATATTGTTATATTTTTACCTTGCAAAGTTTAAACTGGCTGGCAGTTTGGAAGCTGGCATGCCACTAAAATACAACTAAACCATTAAATGAGTTAATCCTGTATTATACTATAGTATAATAAGAGCACTCTAGAATATTATTCCTTCACAAACACGTTCTGTGGTGCATCTACATGCAGAATTTTTTTTATTTTATAAGTTAACACATTTTTTTAGGTCTTTTATTTCAAGACCTTTAGTTTGTTTTATGTTTTAAGGTTTTGGTGATTTATGATTTCCAGATTTAGATTTCATAGTTTCATGTTTATCTCTTCATCCAGGTCTGCTAACTGCTATTTTGACATTGAGTGGCGTGGGAAGAAGATAACCCTGCGTGCCACCAATGGAAAATATGTGGCTGCCAAAAAGAATGGACAGCTGGCTGCCACTATTGACTCAGCAGGTGGGGTGGAGTGTTGTACACTATTTCCGCTGTTTCAGCCTTTTGTTTGGCAACGCTGCAGTGATTTACTAGACTGTATGTTGATGGATTGCCACTCAATCGGTGGCCATGTTAAATGGAACACATCAATAGCACAAAATGTTATCACGTGAATATTATTCTTAGTTCTGAGAAATTGCTTTTTCAGGTGAGACCGAGGAGTTCCTGATGAAGCTCATCAATAGGCCCCTCATCGTGCTGAGAGGGGAGCATGGCTTCATTGGCTGCAGGAAGGTGACCGGCACCCTGGACTCCAACCGCTCCTCCTATGATGTCTTTGGGTTGGAGTTTAGAGATGGAGCCTACAGCTTACAAGGTGTGTTTGCACTTTTCAATTTTGACTTTACCTTGATGAAGGTTAAGACTTTCCTTGACCCTTGGAATCTCTTCTCAGACTCCACAGGGAAGTACTGGATGGTGGGCAGTGAATCAAACGTGATCAGCAGTAGCGACACCCCGGTGGACTTCTTCCTCGAGTTTTGTGACTACAACAAAGTGGCCATCAAGTCAACCGAGGGGAAATATCTCAAGGGCGATCATGCAGGTGTTCTGAAGGCCAACTCCGACGATCTGGACGGCTCCACTATGTGGGAGTACTAAAAGCACTTAAGTAACCACTGTGGCTTTTTATTTCCAGTTTTTTCCTTTCTGTTATGCATTTTGAATATGGTTTTTGAATATGAGTGAGCACACAGGCCAATAGCAGAGAGAAACCTAAAGGTGAAGGGACTTACTTTAGTTACGTATACTCGATTATGTCTAAATACTCCAGCGTTTGTGTGCCACAACATTACCGCAATGTCGTGCGGTTTCCATTGACGACAAGTGGCCACAACTGGGACTTCTGGGACTTAACTGGCATCCAAATTTGTGTTGTGTGGTTAAAGCACATCTCATCTCATCTCTTAATCTGTCCTAATATTTGACTGGCATTCAAATCCGTCCACTCTGGAAGATCAACTATGCGGGCGCCACACGTCGAGCCACAGGAATTTGATGTACCAGACTGTTGTGATCCCTCTCCCTTGTCTTTGCACAGTCCTGTATGAGCCTCACACTCTTAATATTAACACATAGCAAAATATGTTAAAGAAAACCTTGTGACTGTGAGCTAAAATGATATGTAATGCCTCCCACTGTATTGCCAGTCATAAGTACCTACCCTCATGATCCGAGGACAAAGGCAATATTTACAGGTAAATGTATGAATGTTGTGTTTTTTTCGTTCCATACACGTGACAGAGTTATGAAGGAAGCTCTTAAACCACTGAAATGGCGATGAGCTACACTTTTGTTTTCGTATTTGAAGTATGGCAGTGATGAAACTGCCTCACTATCTGTGCCATTAGAAATAATTTTAATGTTTAAAAAGAGGAAAAACCAAGAGAAATGGATTGGTACCGTACAGTCCCTCATCTCAAAGTTAGGGATGCGCCTGGAATTGTAAATGGGAAATTAAAAAATAGATATTAAAATCGGAACTGTTTTCTGCAACTCAAAAGTGATGTCATCAGTCATTTGTGTGCCGTGCAGCTGTGGGTGTGATGATACCGATGTGAGGTATGTTGTTGCAGGTTCGACAGTATTTATGGTAAATTTAAACCACTTTTCCTCTTGATCCTGACAAATCCCAAAGGAATGGCGGATCTGCATTCACTGGACTCGTGCAGTGGTCTGATCTGGAAAAGTCACTGGAAATGTCACCTTACACTTTTGCTGCTGTTTTTGGGAAGGCACAGACATTATCATAAACCTTGTTCCATTATACACATTACAGTGCATTAAGCCGAAAGGAAGACCATAACACCACACACAAGATTGATTGATTGATTGATTGATTGACGATTTAAACTGGGGCTTAACTAGATTTCAGGTATGCATCAAACTAATACAGCCATTTTGAGCATAACCGTTCATTAAAAATGGTTTATAATACAGCTTGAATATTGATCTCACATCGCAAGGGAATGATAATGACTGTGCCTTAAAGGCCATTATGGGGGGAAAAAGACATTCCACATCTATACTTTGTAAAGTCTTTACAAATGTCTTTTTATATTGTTTTGATATTATGGTTATGTTTCCTCATGTGCCATGGGTACAAATGAAATCCGGAAATAAATACGGTTTGAATATGAAACTGTCAGTGAATTTGTTTTTAATTCTAGAAAATAAACATTCAGAAATAATAATTCTCTTTGTGGCAAAACAACCATGAAGATTGTGATGTGACTTTATAGCTGATTGTCACAAGGCTTGACCAGAATTTGCTGAAGTATGACCCCAGAGTTTGTTTCGAAAGCTTACCCGGCTGCAGCAGAGCTCAAAATGAGACAAATTTGTTTTCTCCTGAGACTTCAACTCCATTTTTTTTTTTTTTTTTTTTTTTCTTTAGCTGGCGGCCACTCCATCAATGAGGCTTTTGTTCTGTGTTGTTGGACCAGTGGTTTGCAAAATGATTTCGATCCCATCTGCTGAGTTATTGAAACAACAAAAATGTATTCTTTAGAAGATCAAGTAGCCTAAAATAGCCTGAGTGGATGCTGTACTGCCAGCAGACAATGACAATTCAGTAGCGAAAATGCAGATAGAAATACAAATTTGGAGCATGTGATCCTTGCTGCAAATCAATCGTAAATGGATTAAAAAAAGCCAAATATTTCAGTAAGTTTCTAATAAAAGCAACTGAGGAATATGTATGAAGAAATGGGGCTGCCCAGATGTTCTTTTTTTGTTTTTGGTTGGCCAGTTAGTTTTGGTTTGTAGAACGTTATTGTAATGTTCCCATAGCATTATTCTAACGCCAGAAAAGGTTTCTTAATGAAAATAGAAGGTTAGTTTTTGGCTTGTAGAACGTAATTCGTTCCCCTAACATTGTCATTGGGGGATATTCCAGAAAGCAAGGTTAACTTAACATCGCATATACCTTGAACTCTCGGTTGATTAATCCAAACCTTGCTTACTCGAGGTATGCTGGTTCCAAAAACGAGTCCGGGAGTAAGTTCAGACAACTCAGAGTATGTTCCCGGTTAACACACAAGACACTCAGCAGAGCAACGAATCGATGAGTTGCTATGGTTACTTGCATACCCTGAAAGTTACCTCCATTTTTAGAACCGAAAGCAGAGGTTATCCGCTTACATACCCGGGTATGTCACACAAACTGCTTTCTGGAATACCCCCCTGATGTTCCTTTCTAAGGTTTGTTTTTGGTTTGTGTTTTTTTTATTTATTTTTTTTTAATGGAAACAGAATGTTAGTTTTTGGTTTGTAGAACATTATTCTGTAATTATTTTAACGTTCCCATAACCTCTTTACTTCAATATCATTATACATCAGGGCTGTGGGCCACTGGGCCTCGTTTATAAAAGCGCGTACACAGATTTGAAGATGCGCTAAAATTTTGATTCGCCAAACATTGAATGTTCATATTTACTATAAGAATGGTCTTTGATGTGGAATAGTGCTCAGTGCCATGAGGGGTGTAAGCAGACGCACATTCTTTTCCTTGTGGTAGAGAGTCAGAGAACTGCAGGTATTTGTAAAGTAAGCCAGGGGTATCCAAACATTATGATGCCAAGGAAGTACCCCCAAATATAATGAACCTTTCCAAAAATCCATCTATATATTATGTATGGATTTTTTTTTTTTTAATTGTTGGATAAATAGTGTGATGTTATAAATACAATGCTGTTTCCAAACTTAAATTTGCTATACATAATGTTGGATGTATAAACCTGAAGATGAACATTTTTCTATTAAAAGTTATTTTTATAAGCAACTTTCACAATAAATGAATGCAAGCAGCTTACATACTGCGTTAAAGGGATAGTTCACCCAAAAATGAAAATTTGATGTTTATCTGCTTACCCCCAGGGCATCCAAGACATAGGTGACTTTGTTTCTTCAGTAGAACACAAATGAAGATTTCTAACTCCAACCGTTGCAGTCTGTCAGTTGTATAATGCATGTGATGGTAACAAAATCTATGAGAGCGCAGACAAATCCATATTAAACCCTGCGGCTCGTGGCGACACATTGATGTCTTAAGACATAAAACAATCAGTTTGTCAATTTACACGTAAAGTATGTCAGATCTTGTACAGACCTCACTCACTGGAAGTGATCGCGGGCTGAAGGCTGTTGGACATAGTGGTGTATTAGCGGTAAAAAAATTATATAAATACTGTTTGGTTTCTTGCACAAACCAATAATTTTGTGTCTTAAGACATCAATGTGTCGTCAAAAGCCACAGGGTTTAATATGGATTTGTATGTGCATGTTTTTTTTTTACTCTCATAGCTCTCATACTCTCATGTATTACCATTCACATGCATTATACGACTGACAGACTGCAACTTGGATGCCCTGGGGGTAAGCAGACAAACATCAAATTTTCATTTTTGGGTGAACTATCCCTTTAAGAATACTGCCTTACAACCCCAGTAAGCAAGATAAAGGGGACTATAGTGAGAAAAACTCACTAGAAAGATGCAAAGCAAACAAAAAAGGAGAGAACCATTTAGAAATGAAACTGTTAAAAAACTTTCATCATTTTTGCTTTATCTTTTTTATTTTCTGGGGACGTCTTAGAACCTTCTGGAGGACCCCAGTTTGAAAATCCCTGAACTAAATCATTCATGCCGCTCTCAAGTAAAGCATGGACATTGACTGGTTCTCTTTTAGTACGGTTTCTGCGCAACATTTCATAAATGAGGACCAGTGTCTTTGTGGAATAGCAGCTAGCCTACTAATGCAATTCTAAGAAATGACTAAAGTTTTATAAAGCCAGACCAGGAACATGCAGGGTGCTCTCTACAGCATACACACACAACGACAGTTTGTCTCATATTCTTTCCGCTGTGAAATTAGGTTTAGGACATTGAACAGGAAGCCGCTCAGCCATTTGTTCAATAAATAAGTATACCAGATTGATTGGCAGCCTAATTAATCTTCATGAGAGCTATATATAATTAGATGACAAATACAGCCTGAATGTGACCGCTGAAGATGACACCCATTAAGCTTTCAATGAACTAAGAGAAGAAACTGAAAGGGTTAAACGATCTAGCCTGAGGACTGATGTTTCCATGGCAACTCAGACCATGTGAGATGAAGGGGGCTCTATTGTGGGGGATGATGGTGGGTCTGGAACTGCAGTTTTCAGGTGGGCAGGCAGTGATTTTTTTTCTAGACATAATTTTCACGAGCCGTATGTGGCGGTCGAGATCACAGAAGCTGAATTCAGATTCAGACCAGGGCCTCGGAATGAACGCATCAGAGCAGCTTTTGCACAGATGTGCCGTAACGGTCGGTGTGAAAAGAACAATGTTTGCACTGTGCGAGACGTCATGACGTTTCTTTAATTATGTATGTGGTTTCTATGTTTTCCATGCATTTGAGAAAAAAAACAAAACTATTTTTATTTAAACAAGATCTGTGTGTAGCAGAATACTACTGTACAGGGCACAGTGACATTACGCTACGCTTCTTTTCAAAACAGTAGCCTACTAGTCACATGACCATATCTAGCAACATTTTACCTCGAAAAAGGTTATTTTGCATTTTCAGTTTTGAGTTTCAATATTCAGTTGCGTAAAAATGACAACATCAATTCGACTGTCAATATCTGTATCAAATACAGTCAAGAAAGCAAGCAATTACAATTCCAGTGTCACATGATCCTCTAGAAATCATTCTAATAAGCTAATTTGGTGCTCAAAAAACATTTATCACCAATGCTGAAAGCAGTTGTGTTGCTTAATATTTTTTTCAGGATTATTTGAGGAATAGAACGTTCAAAAGAACAGCATTTATTTGAGATATAAATCTAGTAACATTATAAATGTCTTTACTGTCCGTTTGGTCAATTTAAAGTGAGCTCGCTGAATAAAAGTCTTACTGACTACAAACTTTTAAGGGGGTGGGGATTTATAAAAAACAGATAAGCTGTACCGAAAACAGCAAAACAAGACATTTGATGCAGTTTCGACTCATGACTGAGAACAAACAAACACACTTGCAGAACTCCGTTGCTGCTCAGGTAAAATAAACTGCATCCACTGTTCCCTTAACGCTGGGTTATTTGGGAAGCTGAGCAAGGTTATCTTTCCCTCACAACCAGAAACACACTTCTTTAGTGACATTGTTGTGGTCTAAAATCAAACCGCTTCCCACGGATACAGTAACTAGAACGAAGCTTGTTGATGGGCTCGCTCTTGCATGTGCTCATCCGGGAGAACTGCCCATACAAGGAATTCCACCCATTTTGACGTAATAGGGACATACTTGAAAAAAAAAAAAAAAGTACAATTTTGGCCATGTTTAGCATGAGCATCCAACTCTTTAACAGTGTCAGAATGCATGAAATAGCATTAGACCCCGCCCCTTTAAATGGTAGTATACATACTGGAGAAATACTAATAGTATGCCAAAATGCATCCATTCTATATAAGGAAAATACTTGAATTATGCAAATTATAGGCAGCTACATTAGGTTAGCGTACTAAAATAGGCTCGACTGATTGGCTGAATGCAAGCAAAACACTCTCAACAGATCAACAGTGCATACAGAAATGATCATGGACATACTACAAAAATGGTTTAACACTGAATGCCAAAGACGATGCAGTGTCTGTGCAGAAGAGCTGAAAAAAACACCAGTGACTGTTTCCCAAATGCCAGACTTTCAGAAGCTTAGTAATTCTATATGAATAGTAAAAGCCAGGAAAAAAGAACATGTGTACTAACACAGAAATAAAAATAGTTTTGTTGTTTCTGCTTCCTAACATATACCCTAGTCTCTGGGATTTTGAAATCATAAGACACGGACAGCAGCTCCAGCAGTCACATGACCACATGTTTGACCACCGCCTAGAGCACCAAAACGGGATGATGAGACTCTTGTGACTGAGAGTCCAGCCCTTTACTCAGGGGTTGAGTAACACAAAAGAAAGAAAACATAAGCGATTATAACATAAACTGTCACATCTGCACATTATCATATCTTCGTAAAATCTTGAGAATTTTAATCTATCTTCAGGTAGACTTACATTGAAGGAGTCGCTTGAGCCATATCATACAGACTTGATGAAACATAAGGCAGAAGATTCAGGGGCACATATCCAGTTTCAGGAGGCTCTTAAGCTGTGGGTGCATTGAGCTCAAGCTGCCAGGGTCGAGCCCTTCACACCTGTAGGCCTACAGGCCTAAAGATCTTCCATCTGCTGGTCCATTAGGAGGTTACAATGTCAAACTGAGACACCTTAAGCAACAGTTCCTGAGAAATTTGGTCAGATGTTCAGTGTCTGATTAGCAGGTCCACACGGACTGTGACTGTAAAATCCAGAGAAAAATGTGCAGATTTCAGCAGAATTGGGATGGTTGTACAGCTATCAGTAAGACTGTAGTTTGGAAGTGACCTCTGAGTAAGTGGCTTCACTACACTACTGACAATGGACCTTCTCTGCTCAAGACATTTCTCATTTGCCTACACCGTACCAGGTTTGCCACCGACAACAGATGGGTGAAGTTGGCCAGATTACCCTGATCTCTTGTTACACCTCAGTATTGATTTAGGGGGCTGCTGGTTATTTCTTCTAGTTTGAACCATCCCTTACATTTCACCAAGAAAAGGCTTCTGTAAGTGCCTTGTGCTCTCTGAGGGCGAGTAATGTGCTTTACGAGGCATGAGGGGTCTGAACAAGGCCTGGGGCAGAGGAGCTAGTGCCAGTGGGGAGGAGAGCTGGACCTCTGGGCTGGAGGTGTGGATCCTGCGGGCTCCATTAATGGACAAGAGCTCTGGCTCTTTGTTGAAGCTCTGGGCAAGAGGACTGGACTCTCTGCAGGAGTCTCACTGCACTGCAGTCACGCCAACAGACGAGTCATGCAATACAACACAATAAACAACCCACTCTACAGGCATTATGGGCCTGTGCGCTAAATTATTGAGCAGCTCCATTATATAAGCCAAAAGCAACAGTTCCTGAATAATTTTGTGAGATGATCAGTGTCTGATTAGCAAGTCCACATGAGGAACAATCAGCAGATTTCTGCAACAAGTTGTATGTTCATTTATTAAATATATTGACTAATCTGACCACAATAAAACTGTTTAGTTTGGAAGTGACCATGGATCGCTACACTATTGACAATAAACGTTCTTTGCCCATGACTATTTGCCAAAGTTTGGCTAAGGTGACCACACCTTAACATGTAAAATCATGTTATACTGCCGATTTCTCCTCAGCATCAGCGGGCTTGCTGATTTTCAGCTTTAAGAAGTCTTTTTTTCACCCATGTATGATCATGGAAAGCAAGGTATTATAATCAAGTGTATAAAAATAACTCAACAGATCTAAATTCAAAAACATCCATGAGAGAGCGTTAAGCTCACAGTTTGAAAGTGCCAGAACAAAGAAATGTCTAATTAAATTTGAATATTTTCCACCACCACATTTACATCTACAGTTCCTCCATCTACTTGTCTTTGTGATACAAATCAGATAAGATCTTACATTTTTTTCAGGATTCTTTGATAAAACAGAAAGTTCAAAAGTAGAGCATTTATTTGAAATATAAATATTTAACACTACAAAATGTCTTTGCTGTCACTTTTGACTAATTTATTGCATCCTAGCTGAATAAAAGTAATAATTTTTTTTTTTTTTAAATGGACTGACCCAAAACATTTGAATGGTAATGTACACTTTAGTAGAAAACAATTAGTAAGTTTGATTTATAGATCGGAAACGGTATCAACAGCCATCAAAATATAATCATAATCTAGGCATTTGCATTTACAGGTGTAAAAATGTCAAAGAAGGAAAAAAAAAAAAAAAAAAAAAAAGTGGTTTGTTAAATGCACTGAATTCTGCAGTGAATCGCAGCCAAACACAAATATATTTGTAATTTTAGAAAGTGGCCCATATTGACTGATTTCGCAAACAATGTTTAAATTTCAATTTTGTTTTATTCAACTGAAAACTAACAGGCGTTCATATTATTCACTCTGTACGTTGTTCAAAAAAATGACTTTCAACAAAGAAGCCAACAGGCGCCCTTTAAACTCTTCAGAAAAATCAGTTTGGATCTGGTTACAAAATACGTAGAAAAAAAAAACAGCGAGGGCTAACAGTTAAGACACAGAAGCGTAGATTTTTTTTTTAGTAGTTCGAACGTGGCTCTCTGTACCATGGTGTCCTCAAAGATGTCTGAAGAAGCGATGCGGTGGTCCATAGTGCATAGGCATATTGAAGTCAAAGTTCAGGTTACGTGGGTTGTAATTTACTGGAGGGAGGTTGGGCAACGGGGGCACGTAGGGGGCTGGAATGGGCTGAAGGAAAAGACGTTGCTGTGGCCCGGGCAGCATGACCTGGGGGATGAGCAGAGGGGCGCGTACGGCCTGAGGAGCTGCGTTGGGGGCCTGTGCTGTGACCCGAGGGCGCTTCGCTGGGATCGGCTCAGGGGGAGGACCCACTCGCTTCCCTGTGTTTTCTGTGGGAGACATTACAGGATATCATTAGACAGGACTCGGGTTTAGGAGGCAGAATAAAGTTATCCAGTTGAGGAACACGGACCTGACTGATTGGTCTTCTTATTTAACTCCGCTTCACCTTCTTTTTGAATCTCCTGAATGATTCGCTCATCGTCTTGCTGTGGATTAAAAAAGACACAGAAAATGAGCAGTGCAGAAGTAGAGAAAACAAAAAAGCCTTTCAAAAAGGCACAGCAATCAGACACTCCGGTTACGGTTCAATCATGTGAAAAGACCAGCAAACCCTGCCAGAAACGATCCCATGCCAATGTCCGCGTCAAACCACAGCCTTGGCGAAAGCGGGACATCAGATGAACTTGGGAGGAGTCCACTTCATCGCTCAAACACAAAACAACTCAAGTTCACCAGTCAGCCTGGTGTATGGTGCCAGGTGATTAGGCACGGCTCTGAATGGAGGGGTAATTGCAGCCCCCGGGCTGTCAGCAGGACGGCACCCTGACTGTGCTCTTCACACAAAAACAGGATTCAAATGCCTTAACCAGATAATTAGTGAATCTCCTGGATCAACCGGAAAAGGATTTCACAATTATTCTCATTGCTTAGGGATAGTTGCCTGAAAAAATGACAATTCCATCGTCATCTACTAACCTTTTATGTGCCATTTATCAATCTACTATGAATGTACTATAACAACCTTTTATGATTAATAAATGGGAAAATTCTCAGTGTGTTATCAATAATGAATGAGCAATTGCTAAAGATGTAGAAACAATACAACAAATGCTTGATGGTTGACTGGTAGCTGCAGTATTAATGCGGTTACACCTCTAATCCATCAACATGTATGAGAACAAACATGCTTCAAATGACATACTTCTCATTATGTTAAACTGTTTATAAAGCTGACACAAAGCCGTTACACCATATATGAGCTGATGTTTATTCTAGGGGCGCATTGAAACTCTTACAATGAGTGAACTATCAATGCTTCACATTTAGGGCATTATAAAAAAAAAAAAATGCAATTAAAATGTAAATGTATTGTAATGTTTATTTAAAGCTTTTATCTGTTCATTTTAAAATCAAACAGAAGTCAAAATAAAAACGTAAAATAAATGTAAAAGAAAAAAAAAAGAAAAAATGCAAATCATGTCATTTGAATTTTGAAATTAACAGCTACAATCACGTTATAAAATAAGGCTTAAAAAGGAGGAGCAGGAAATACCTCATGTAACAGGATTATTTACCCAAGTGCAAATACCCTCTGGGTTGTGAACAAAGGGCTTGAAGATGTTTTACAGGAGGACTAAACCTGTTGTAAACCGAGATGTATAGAAAGTAAAGGTGTTTGCTGTTTTACAAGGAGGATCTCACGCTAACGCTGATCATGAAAGGAGCCTTTCTCAGCAAAAGAAGTGGATGCTGAAGTGTAAAGTGTCATATTTACCGTAGGGTCCGTCCACAGCGAGCACTTCTTGCAGTGCCGGCAGGGGGCGCCGGGCGAGCGAGCGTGCTGACAGAAGTGGTTGTAGCCGTTAATAGGCTCTCGGCAGAGGTAGCACATGAAGGCGCCGCAGCGACACGACATTCGGTTGCAGCCCTCTGACTTCACCAGACCTGTGGCACACTTGTGGCACTTCCTGACACGGGCAGCGGTCATCTTTTCCTCACTGGCCATAAAACAAATGACATTTGTGTTTAGGTTTATACGCAAGCTCTGTTTCAAAATTGAATGCGCCGTCTTACATACATACGCAAAAGATTAATGAATTTGACAGCACTAAATTTACTATTTTAACTCTTTCCCCACCAGCATTAAAAAAATAAATAAAAAGTTGCCAGTCACCGCTAGTTTTTTGATCATTTTCATAAAAATTTAAAAAAAATGATCTTTCTTTTTTTTGAATGTGGGGAAGTTTTATGAAAAAAGCAACATTTTGGAGGAAAAAAAAGTGTTTTACAACGTGCAAAAGCAATGATTTTATCACTTGTTTCTACTCTATTTATTTTTGGCTTTTGATGCAGGGATTCAGCACTCTTTCAGGAGATGTGTAATAGCACCCCCTACTGTATAACAGTGAAAACACCATCAAAATTCCATCAATGACAGGGAAAGAGTTAACCAATATTTGCGTGTCATTTTGTAATGCTTTTTAGAGTACCATACAATTAGCTTGGCAACATGCTAACATCAAACTCTATTGTGTGCTTGACATGAAAAGCTCTATTTGTATTGCTACCTATGAGGAGCATTACAAACAAGCTTAATGTGTTCATGCATTAGGATGTTGCCTTAGTAGAAAGCTGCTGTTCACTAGCTACATATAGACCGCAAGAATACTGGTATTGAAGCTTACCAATAAGAGATTATCTCACTGTATCATATCAATGTGAAAACACAATTGGCCATTGTGACACCAAATGTAATTCATTCTCTCAGGGTCTTTTTCCTGTCTCTATAAATGTAGGCAAAAGAAAAGGTTCAGGGTAAACAGGATACACAGTCTTTGATCCATGTGTATGAACCATCCAATGAGAGGAAGGAAACCAGGCGATCACATCCTGTCCAGTTTAGAGACCGACCAACAGTGATAGGCTGCCTCAGTTTACACAGACACTCACGCTCCAGCACACTTCCTCATGAATGCCTGCTGTGCAGAGGGGGAACTCTGGATGATGTGTATTTGCAAACATAACACTCAGGGGAATCCGTCAAATACAGCCAGTGTTTTAGTATGCCATGAGAAAGGCCTGGGGAAACGACGGCTGACTCATCATCAGACTAATGCTAATGATCTCCCCGGTGGTTCGCTACAATACTGAGCACCATCAATAGTGCATGGATGCATTATTAACAAGCTTGCTTCTCTATGCTAAGAGTTTTCAGTCAGGCACTTACAAGGCCACCCGCAGCCGGATCTCATCTCTCTCCATCACCTGCTCGCAGGTCTTTCCCGCATGCTCCTTCCACACCACATGGCACTTCCTGCAACTCTCCTGAGGAAGGGGACACAAACAAGCATCTGTGTTATTGATCACAATTGAGATGAAGTGTAGTCCAGGTGTTTCTTGTTCCACTCTGCATTCATCCAGTGGGAAAAAGGGTCACGTTTCTGTTGCCCAGTCACCTCTGTTTGTGCATACAGAAGGAGCCAGTGTTCCCGGCATTGTTTCAGAGGTGCATATTACTTCCTAGTTCTGCTTAATCTTCTAGAATTTTAGGTATTATCCTTCTGAAATTAACCCCAATGTCAATTCAATGCAGTACACAAATATAACAGCACATACACAATAGAAAATGTGCATGTTTAAGTGCATTACTAAGGCCCTGTTTACACCTGGTATTAGGATGTGTTGTAGTAGACCAGATCACTAGTGGACGACGCTAAATACAGGTGTAAACGGGGTCTAAAACGTTTTGAGCTTGTCCTCTTTAGACCACTTCCAGAGGTAGTCAAAAATGCACAGACCGGATTACACAGTGTAAACGCTCATGATGTCGAATGTGTTTGAATAGCCGCAAAAGACCGCCTTCTCTCTGCCTACTGACCAAACGCATAAACATTATGGGAAGCGAGACTTTGGCTGAAGACCCAAGTTTGGTTTGAAGATGAAAAACGTACCAAGCACAATGTTCTCTCACAATTCCTGACTTCTAAAACATACTCAACATGTTCAGCGTTGTCTTGCAGCTTTCAGAGCAGAAAAGAAATGTTTTTTTTTCTACTCTCTGGTCGTGTTCATATGTAAATTTAGTCCATTTGGGTCCCTTGATATGGCGCACATTCCTCTTTTAACGCAAGCCCATGGGATTTTCTGCCATTTCACTGTACACCAGGTGAAAAAAAAGTAGGTCTGTTGGCTTTAAAAAACACATCTCAACAGAATAAACAGCAAAGGATTAGTTACATGTCTAAGTGTAACATTTAAACCAGGTTAGAGGTTTGTTCACATCCCTAATCATAAGTATGTGCAATAGCATGCTTCAGCAAACAATTTAAATAAAGGAACATCCTAGGCCTAGAATATATGACTCTGAACATTGAAAGAAAGGCTATAGAATTAATTATAACAAGAATAAAAGTAAGGTAATCTAAACTATCAATTAGAGCTGTTTTTGTTCTTAACATGACAGAAAGCAGCTACCGCAGACTGAGGGTGCACAGCTCCCTGCCCTCCACTTTGGATGTGATTCGTCATCTGTCTGGTTGCCTAGGAACAACATTTTCATCTGTTCCATTTCAGCCATGCCTGCCCACAATGCTATGCCTTTCAGCTGACTGGAAAGGACATCTGAGTGCAACATGCAGCTAAACCTTCAGAGCGTGAAGAACATGTAAACGCCTACGCATTTCACAGGCACAGAGCTGGCTATTACAATACATTAGGATTTAGTGGACACATCTACAATTGCTATGGTCCATCACATTTGACAACCCAATATGGATTGCAGCCAAGTATAATAATTCCAAAATAGCAGTTGCTTGCATTTTTAAGATATTAGCTGAAGTTTCGTGAAAAATATTAGTTTTTTTTTTTTTGTGCAGCTGCTTTAGAGGATCCAGACCCTTTCTCCTCAGTCTGTAAACCAAAAAAAAAAAAAAAAAAAAAAAAAAAAAAAAAAAAAAAAAAAAAGAGATCCACTGATGGAGAAGCGGTACATGTGGCCACTATCCACTGAGAGCTGACTCTAATCCCATAACCCAGTGTTGCCTGGTAACAGTCCCCATTGAAAATCCCATTAGCATAAATAATTAAAGATAAAGCTGAATATTAATGACAGTGACAGATGATAAATGACAACTTAGTGTGATGCAGAAGCCCTCAGAACAATTGCTCCTGGTCCCCAGGCGTCATCTTGAGTAGGAAACATCTCTATATGACCAGCTACACTAGGCAAAGTGGCTTCCTCAGAAATACATTTATGGAATCCAGCCTCAGGCTGCATGTTGTAAAAAACAAAACAAATCATCATTCATCAGTATTGTAGTGAAAAGGCTGAAACAGAAACTATAGTGGAAATGGTGAACGATGCAAACATCAGGCCAGACAATAGCCACGAGGTGTGAAGCATGGAGACATGTGACCTATAGTACTACAGTATTGTACTGCCCCCTAGTGGAGCACAACAGCACAGCATGGGAGGGTCAACACCATTCAACAGATTATTTTTGAAAACCTTTACAACACATTTAAGCCATGATTTCTTTATTATTCTAATCAATTAGGACTTGATGATAACAAATGGCCATGTGTGACCACAATTATGGTTCTAGTTCAAATGCTTCATGAACTGTATCCATTTTAATTTGGGTATGCAAATTCTTGGGTTTGGGTTCAAAGTTTAAAAGAATTCATAATATATTTTTTGAAAACTAAAGTAACCACTGACCCATCAAAAAACAAACAAAAAAAAAAACAGCAATTTACAGATTAAGAAACAAATCAGCTGTGACTTTCCTTATTTAATAATACATTTTAAAAAAATTCACAGTAATTCTTAAAGTTTTACTTTCACAAAAGTAAGAGGCATCATATTTTAAATCTCCTGAATTATCTAGAATTACTGATTCAAGTGTTTGTCAGTGAATTGCAAGTACACAGTTAACAGGAAGTGAATGCAACTCACAGTTGAGGTGACTATCACAGTCAGAGGTGTGAACACACTGGTTCCTTCGTTTATATATGCGACTAAAAATACAGCTGTGACATCACACTGACATCACTTCAAACAGTGCTTCCTGGTACAACCTATACCTTGCAAGGCCAGGCTGACACTTCCTGATCAGCAGGGCGCACACTCTCAGACAGAGGGCGGAGTCAGCCTCAGATTCATGTTATGCAACGGCTCTTATCTGTGTTGGCAAACATCGCAGATTCCTTCAATGCAAGTGTGATTTATGGAGTGTATGAGCAACCAAAGAAATTTATAGCCCCATTAACATTATTCTTTCATGATTTCTAAGCCGTCATATCTGACCCTTTTAGCAAAAATTACTACAGAAATGAAAGAAAAAAAGTTCTCGCAGGAAAAGACATCAGGCAGGCTAGTGTGCCATTAATCAGTACTGAATGCTGCACAGGGTGATATCTAATGAGCAGAAAAAAATGTGAAGACGTAATTTATCACTAAAATACTGTTGCAGATGAACCACAGGAACCTTTTACCCACACAGGATGCATGTAGCGTTCGCCTGCGCCCGCATAAGGGTCTATTTTGTGTAATAAAGATAGATGGTTGACATCTAGCACAGCGAAGTACCACAACAAACTGGAAAAACAGCTTCTGCGACAAGAGGAAAACGGCTTTAACGGCATGTCTTTATCTCAGAAAAACAAGCCTAGGGTGACAATTGTGGTCATGCCACACATTCTTGTAACATAAATCTGATTCACCAAAATGCATAACTCTCCCATTTCCTGTTAATCGCAGTGTGATACCGCTCATTTAAGATGAAACCTTACAACCCGAAACCATAGCTCTAGGTAGATACGCTAGTTTTATCTTGGCTAAACATATTTTGGTGTAAACAGTCCATTCATCAGATATTTTTGATGAAATCCGAGAGCTTTCGGACCTCTCCATAGACAGCTGTTTAATTAACACTTGCAAGGCCCAGAAAGGTAGTGTTAAAATCATCCATGTGACTCCAGTGGTTCAACCTTAATTTTATGAAGCGACAAAAATACTTTTTGTGTGCAAAAAACTAACAGAAATAATGACTTTATTCAACAATTTCTTCTAGTCTATGTCAGATACGCTGTTGATGTAGTGTAAACAGTGCAGTGCTTCCTAGTTCTACGGCAGAACGACTCGTGTGCATGCATTGTGGTGCTCACGTGAACAGCATCGGCCAACGGTAAGACGGCGTTCTGGAAGTTCTGCACTGTTTACACTGCGTCAACAGCGCTCCGATTTCATCAAAAAGATCCTCATTTGTGTTCCGAAGATGAATGAAGGTCTTACGGGTTTGGAACGACAATTAATTATTTTTGGGTGAACTAACCCTTTAACTCTCCCTCTGCCATTGTTCACTGTTATACAGTAGGGGGCACAAATTACACAACTTCTGAAAGAGTCTTTGCATTTGGACTGAATGCAGTGATTGGACGAACAATGAAAGAATGTTCTACCTGCCTGTCAACAGATGCATTTCAATACCTCTGCGCACCCTGCTTGCACAGACGTCACACGTCAACAGTGCGTTCCGTAAAGGCTATGCAGAGTTGTAGACAAACAGTCACTGAGCTCCGCAAAACAAACAGCAGCCACCATTTACAGTCCCTCCTGAACCAAAACAACGAGCTAAAGCTGCGTTCATAACCCTAATTACAAGATGGCAACCTGTGACGTTCTACCTAGCACTGTTCACGTTCTCCGTTTTGATGCAGAAATCCAAATCTGAGTCCATCAACGCTGAAATCCGATCACTGTAAATCGTTTACGTTTATTATTATTGTAATGTTATGTGCTTTAAGACATGATGTAATTTAACGCCGTCTCTCGTAAAGCTTTGCAGACTCTACTGTTCACGTTGTGAAGGAGGTGTGGTTTTGTAGAACACTCTGAAGGGAGGGTGGGATCATATGCTTTCAAAGCTAGCTTGCTATTGGCTAGCCTCTCTCCGAAATTGCCTACCCTACTTTTAAAGGTGGAACTGTACATGTATGTTTTATTTCAGAAAAATAAAATAAAATGTTAAAAAGTAACATCCCTTTAAGGGGCTTGTCGCAGCTGGCTGCAGGACAGTGAGTTTGCTTCCAAATTCGGGACACACTGTCATGTGAAATTATGCATTTAGTGTTTATAATGAGATGGGAGCATGAATTATTACCATGCTATTATGAATTATATACAATGAAAGCATTTTATTGTAAACTCTAATAATCTAAAATGGCAATATCAAAGGAAATAAATAATATTTTGACTTCTGTCATAATCATGCAGCTACCAAGACCTATTCCATGTGTGGCTAGTTCTCCAAAGTAAAACAGCGTAGTCGCAGAGTACGAACTGTTGCTACATCTGTTGAGGCACTGTGAATAAGCTCAGCGCTTCTCTCCTCAACAGGCGTGCAGCAGCAGCAGACCTTATAAGGCAGAAGAGGAGATTTGCCGAGCATCTGATTGGGGGGCTGCTTCTTCTAGAGAAGCATAGGCCTGAATGAGCCTCAGGGACAGAGCGACACACCCACAGCGTGTGCTAACACACACAGCCATCCCTCAGCCACAGCTACAGATCATAAAACTAGAACACAAAAGTGTTTTTAATGAAACGCTCAAGATTTGAGGGCTTGGCTCATGATAAGTACTGTGAGGCAGGGCAGAACAAGCACAGCTCCCTATAAACTCGACTACGATTGAGTATTCAGCATGTCTGAACTGGATCTGTTCGATGGAATGCAATCCAGAGCAGAATATATACACAACCATTCAAAAGTTTGGGTCAGTAAGATTTTTTTTTTTTTTTGTGACAGCAAATACATTTATATTGTTAAAAAGATTGCCAGTTCAAATAAATGCTGTTCTTTTGAACATTCTATTCAAAAAAATAAAAAAATAAATAAAATAAAAAATTATTACGGTTTCCACAAAAATATTACATCAACACCACTGCTTTTGCGATCGATTAATTAATGCAGCATTAGTGAGCATAATAGACTTAATATATTAAATCATAAAACCAATCTAAAACTTTTGAAAGGTAGAGCATGTTGTATTATATGAAAGTTGCTTTAAAAAAGTACTAATCTTAAATATACCAAATAAGGCATAGAAAACTCTTGAACTTGTGAGCAAAATCATGAATTGTAGAAAACACGATGCAGCTGCTGCAGTCCAAAGCAAAGCTGAGAAACATGGATACATGGGAAATAAAGTGCAAACAAAAGCCAGTCTTGAGCCAGAGAAAAGGGAAAGTTGGCAGATCTGCATGTGAAAGCCTCAGCTAACAAATCACAGTGAGAAAAGTGCATTTTTTTTAAATGTGCACACAAAAAAAAGAACAATCTGGGTCGAATATAAACTGTACCACATTTTAAATTTGAAGGATCTAGGTCTAGCCAATGAGTGTCCTGAATTCACTATGAGGGGTGGAGCCACAGAGGTAGCGGAGAGGGAAAAGTGTGTCAGTTATACAACTTTCAACTTCACCAAGGGAAACGAGCGAAAAAGAAGGCCAGAGGAGAGGACGTCTCCTCACCACTGAAGACAGGAACTTGAGGGCACACATCACCACAAAAAAATATGGGACATCAGACACGAGAGAGACAGAAGGGATAAACTTGTGCCAAAAACATGAGTACTCAAGTCATTAATGGGGCACTGGAATTCCTGAGTTTTCCACATCCGTCTGTTACTACCATGGACAAATGTGGGTTAGACAGCTGCAAACATCTCCATACACAATGATTAGAGCAGGCACATAACCGCCACAGGCACAGACAGGAAGACCCTCAATATTCAAAGTAGAGGTCCATCAACGGTAATGTTATAAGGAAATGTAAAGCAGTCTTTCACACAGAGATTACGGAAAACTCACAGATAACGCGTCCTGAGATTTGTCCTGGGATCGTTTGATTTTGGTTCATCCAGTGATTTTTTGGAATCTGCGTGCAGTCACACGTCCTGTAAAGACATCAGGATGTGACGGCTAATTTTGCTTATGATTTGAGATTTCTCTTAAAAAAAACAAAAAAACAGACTTGTGCATTTTTTTCTAATTTGCTCACAAACTAGCACATCACATATTGTTCCACTAAGCTGGCGAACAATCTCAGCTTCAGCGCCATCACTACGACACAACCCTTATGGCACTGATCCTGCCTTTAATTCACACAGGGTGTGTTCCGGGACTGATCCTGGCAATGTAACTAGGTCCCCATCCCACGATTGATGTGTTCACGATCACACAGAAGGCACTCTAGCAATTCTATGGCAATTTTCTGGGACCAATGCTTTGTGTGAAAGGGGCTTAGTAAAAACACTTATGTTGAAAATCTGAAGGTGTGGTCACATTTAAAGTGCCTGTCAAATTTTCACAGGTGAAATCCAGTCATTTCAAAAGAAATCCCCATGCTTGGGAATTTCATGCAAGGGGCGAAAGATTTCCCCATGCAGATTTTGTGGGTTCAGGTTGGTCATGTGAATTCACCGCATTGACCAACAGAAAGCTGCTTGGTTTGAAAGGGATTTCTATGTGAGCTAAAGTGATATCTATGTAATATTTTATACGTCGCTACACTACTGACAATATACCTTTTTTGCCCTTAAAATTTTATTGAAATTTTGCTAATGAGGTCACACCGTAAAAATAGTCTAAGCCTCAAAGATGTAAGAGATGTTTGCTTTCTTAGTTGACTGTTTAACAACGACTTTTACTTCAGTGGAAAATTTACCATCAAAAGTTTCTATTTCTTCAGAAATGTAATGTGTTGCTGCCACATGGAATTCTGGAGAAAACACAAAACAGAAAAATTATGATGCAAAAAGAGGAATACTTTTTATTGTTTTCTAGGTCATTTCTAGATCGTAATTTTTTGACACTATTTATAGAACATTTTATCTAGTGGTCTAAGACATTCTGCACTGTGCTCTATTAAGTGCAGTCTTATTAATGTTTTTGTGACAGTTTGTGGCAGTTTTATCAAGAGACTAGCTTGCATACAAAGGTGGTGGTTCATAGATAAACCCTATGAAACCTACATCCTTTCAGGTAGCAACCCAGATGTTTTACCACTTAGCCACAGCACTGCCTATATGCTCACTATAATGCACCATTTATTAGGCGAGTGTCAATTCATACAGATTATCTATCAAAGGAATTTGTTCCAGAGAAGCACAGCTTTGGAAAAGTTTTCATGATGCTGGCCAAGTCAGACACTGCTGTGCAAGAGAGCTCAGTTCTCCATCTCGAAAGGAATGCCACGCTGAGAGCCAGAAAGAGGAAGTGAATGTGGGTCACATTATGAAATTATACCACACAACTGTTTTCAGTTTCCCCCATCCAGTCCTGTGACTCCACCAGGAGGAAGATGTATAGGAGAAAATGGAGGTCCTGCCTGATGGCACACTTAATCCATCTTTGGTGCCCGAGAGAAAGGCCAAAGACATGGCCGTTCGAGCGGCTTCCCCTGCCCCCCTCTCCAGCCCTGCTGAGAGCTGCTGCAGAAGTGTGAGGCGGGGTTGAGCGTGTAATCAGCAGCAGATGTGTGGAACAACAAAGCTGCACTGGCATTATAGAACAAGAGCGCCACCAAGAGGACAACCAGTATACGACAGTAAACACAAAAGTATCATACTGCATATACCTGCTGGTGGCCTATTCAAGTCTTTTAAAGGGAAAACCTACCATCATCATGCCTTTTACAAAGACGGTCAGTTTCATAATTCCATTTATACCAGTTATTAGATTTATCTCAATGCATGTTTCAGGTTATTGTTCCTAAAACCCTAATTACTGGAATCTGTGCGCCTCTTTCTTTCGCTTGGCTTGCTTCCCTGATAGATTAACAGCGATCACCTGTTTTCAATTCCCTATGTGGGCACTGTCCATGCACTGATTGGTGCGTGCCCGAGGATTTTGAGATAAAGCTGCATAGAGTGTGTCGGGGAAGGCGAGAGACCATGCGCGTTTGAGGTTTTCCACCCTCCAGTCCCATAATTAGTTAGCACTCCTTGTGCATCTTGCTGTTAAGTTACAATGTATGTTTCACAATGTGCTTTTGTTGTTGATGTAATTTGTCATAAGTTAAAAGTTTCTGGGTATCGTAGGGTGGAGGACACCTATATCTTTTCTTTTCAAGTTAAAGTTTATTTCCCTTTAAAAAAAAAAAAAAAAAAAAAAAAACACTTAACATAAGTGAACCTCAAGGAACATACATATATGTAAAATGTTTCTTGTCCATTTGCATGATATTCACAAGCAGGAGCTTTTGTCTTATATATATATATATATATACATATATATACATATACATAGTGTGTGTGTGTGTGTATATATTATATATATACACACACACTACTATCTATATATCTATACACTATATATATATCTATCTATATATCTATATATCTATATATATATATATATATATATATATCTATATATCTATATATATATATATATATATATATATATATATATATATATATATATATATATATATATATATATATATATATATATATATATATATATATATATATATATATATATATATATATATATATAAGACAAAAGCTCCTGCTTGTGAATATCATGCAAATGGACAAGAAACATTTTCCCCTGGCACCCTAAGACTCAAAAGTAATCTGGGAAATAGTAATCTGCTTCAAAAATGACAGGAACTCAAAACACACTTTACAATGTATGTGTACATACATAGCTTACATGACGTTTGAAAGGCACTCATGATCACAGCCCTCCCACATATTACTTTAAAAGTGATAGAGAGACAAATAGAGACAGAGATAGAAATAAAGGACGGCAGATGAATGGAAAGATAGCCCTGAAAAACTGCAGATGGCTCTAGCATTCCTCTCAGGCCTGTTGAGAAAGTAGCTGTGAGTTCAAAGTCCTTGACATGTTCCGCCTGTCAGCTGAAATCCACTAACACACAGACGGACAGACAGCTCTCTGTGTTCTAGCACTGCCTGATACATTCCTCACAGCCCCTCACTGATAAGACTAAAGACTAAACATCAGATGTTCTTGTAACCAGTGTTGGGAGGGCTACTGTGAATCTTGAAAAGCTACAAACTACTAACAAAACCTTCGGTGCTTGACCCCTAACTATTAGGTTTTTGATATACATTTTATAGCAACTGCACTCACAAAAAGAAATTAAGATGACCTACACTACCATTCAAAAGTTTGGGGTTTTGAAGGAAGTCTCTTATGCTGACCAAGGCTGCATTTACCTATCAAAAATACAGTAATATGGAGATTATTTGAATATTATTCGAATTTAAAATAACTGTTTTTTATTTTAATATACACTATGGCCCTGTCCACACGGAGATGCGTTTAGCTGTATATGTAAAATTTTTGTATCATATCAGCATTTTGTCCACATACCAGAGGAAACCGACACCCTTGCATCTTCGTCATTGAGACGAAGAAAAAAAAAAGATTGGATAGGGAAAGCTCTGGCTTCGTAAACTGCCAAAAGCATTGAGACTCCCCTCCAAATCATTGAATTCAGGTGTTCCAATCCCTTCCATGGCCACAGGTGTATAAAATCAAGCACCTAGCATGCAGGCGCTTCTACAAACACTTGTGAAAGAATGGGTCTCTCTCAGGAGCTCAGTGAATTCAAGCGTGGTACCACGATAGGTTGCCACCTGTGCAATAAGTCCATTAGTGAAATCTATTCACTACTAAATATTCCACGGTCAACTGTTAGTGGAAAAATAAAGTGGACGCAATTGGGAACAACAGCAACTCAGCCAAGAAGTGGTAGGCCACATAAAAATCACAGAGTGGGGTCAGAGTGCTGGGGTCAGCGCATGCTGAGGCACACGGTGCGCAGAAGTCGCCAACTTTCTGCAGAGTCAATAGCTACAGACCTCCAAACTTTGTGTGGCCTTCAAATGAGCTCAAGAACAGTGTGTAGAGAGCTTTATGGAATGGGTTTCCATGGCCGAGCAGCTGCATCCAAGCCTTACATCACCAAGTGCACCGGTTGCCAGGAGAATGGTACTTGCCTGACTGCATTGTGCCAAGTGTAAAGTTTGGTGGAGAGAGGATTATGGTGTGGGGTTGTTTTTCAGGGATTGGGCTTGGCCCCTTAGTTCCAGTGAAAGGAACTCTTAATGCTTCAGCATACCAAGACATTTTGGACAATTTCATGCTCCAAACTTTCTGGGAACAGTTTGGGGATGGCCCCTTCCTGTTCCAACATGACTGCGCACCAGTCCACAAAGAAAGGTCCATAAAGACATGGATGAGTGAGTTTGGTGTGGAAGAACTTGACTGGCCTGCAGAGAGTCCTGACCTCAATCCGATAGAACACCTTTGGGATGAATTAGAGTGGACACTGCAAACCAGGCCATTTTTCCAAAGGGTGGGCCAACTCCATATTAAACCCTACGGATTAAGAATGGGATGTCATTAAAGTTCATGTGCATGTAAAGGCAGGCGTCCCAAAACTTTTGGCAATATACTGTATTTTAAAATGCAATTTATTCCTGTAATGGCAAAGCTGAATTTGAAAAGTAAATACATTTAAAAAACAAACAAAAAAAAAATAATAATAAAATTAAAAAAAAATAATAATCGCTGATATTGCCAGGTTTCCCATGATGAAAGAGAACAATGGAACAACCTTGACAATTTCCAGGGTTCAATTATTAGGTGGACACTGGACACCTTTTATGTTCCATGAAACTTGAGCAAAAATAGAACTACAAAGCACCCTAATTCTATAAAGAAGCCAACAACATTGACAAACAGCATAATGTAACATATAGTTCAGTTTCATTTAGAATAAAAATACAATGTGATAACCAGCGATGTCATAAATTTTGTCGTTACTTGTTGGAAAAAGAAGGTTATTACTGGAAAAGCTTCATTATTTTGAAACCAGCCGAGCTACTATTACACTGTTGACAATTGGTCCTTATCTGCTTGTAACCAAACACTTGATACTATTCAGTTTTTCTGAAACCTTGGTTATCAAAACAGGTTGTTGTTTTGTGATTCATATCCTGAAGGGATAATCCACTTTTTCCTGGTTATGATTTCCGAAACGTCATGAGACAGTGATATCCCGGAATACTGATTTATTTAGATATGCTGAACTTCCCAACCTTTGTTAAGTTCTGTTTAGGGTTCAGAATGCTGAATATTTATAGCAGGATGAATACCCATCTCTGTTCTTCCCCTGAGTAAACCCTGCCAATGAAAAAAATACCATTAGTTTCACATCCACTAGCATGGTTCATTATGGGGCCCCAGACCAAAGCAAACCAAAGACTCAGCTAACCCTTTCCACAGCCACATGGCGCCGCCAAGTGACCATTCGGGGGCTCAGAAATGGAAGTGGAAAGAGGGAGAGAGAAGTGAACCAGTTCATTTTTTTTTTATAAAGCGATCACTGCAAAAAGAGATGCAATATATGAATAACACTCAAACACTTGTGTATCCAGGCACACAGACTAACCTTTCTGCAGCGAGGGTTTGGGCAACTGAACAGAGAAATGCCTTTATCCAAAAGTGCTGGGAAGTTACAAAACGGGCACCTTGAAAACAAGTGAGCAAAATAATGTTGTCAGGAATTAACACAATGAATCATTTAAATCTGAAGTGTGCACATTTTTCTCTGTTTTGAACTGATTTTTCTCTCTCAAAGCTATCACATGGCTGTCGATATATTTTTTGTCGAAAATATAGAGCACAAGTTGCATGGACTACTTATGTGGATTACTTTTCTATCCTTTTTGCTCCTTGACAGCTCTAATTACTATCCACTTTCCTTGTAGAAATTCCAGGCTGTTCATTTTTATACAAAACATCTCTATATGAAAAAGTCATGCAGCTTTCTATCAACATGAGAGTAAGCGGTAACACTTTACGACAAGGTTTACATTTTTAACATTAGTTAACTACTTTAGTTAACATGAACTAATAATGAACAATACTTCTACAGCATGTTAATCTTAATGTTCATTTCAACATTTACGAATATATTATTCAAATCAAAAGTTGTATTTGTTAACATTAGTTAAATGCACTGTGAACTAACATGAACAATCGAAGAACAGTTGGACTTTTATTAACTAACAATAACAAAGATTACTAAATACTGAAACAAATGTATTGGTCATTGTTAACATTAATGTTAACAAATGAGACCTTATTGTAAAGTGCTACTGAGTAAGTAAAGCGTTTAACTCACCTGACTAGTTCGTCAGCACAGGTGGCTGCTATGGCCTCCTCTGCCTGTCGCTCGTAATATTTGCACAGAATGTTTTCAGGTAAAACTTTCTCCAGCTCACTGGTAGGAAAGGAACAGGTGCAGTTCCCATCCATACAGCTCAACTCCGACTGCAAACAAACAAAAAGAGCCATTTTTACTTAACGCAAAGCCAAAATACACTGTAACTGTAAAATTCTGTGAGTGCTTGTGGTGGCAACCTACATACACTGAATCTACAAACCTCCCCATTCAAAAGTTTGGGGTCAGTAAAAGTTCTGAAAATATTTTTGTGACTGTACATTTGAGCAGCACGATTTTCAACTTTGATAATAATAAGAAATGTATCTTGAGCAGCATATTAGAATAATTTCTGATGGATCACGTGACACTGAAGACTGGAGTAATTATGCTAAAGATCCATTCCTTAATTTTACAGTATTTTGATCAAATAAACACTGCCTTGGTGAGCATAAGAGACTTGAAAGAAACATTAAAAAAAAAAATCTTACAGTCCAAACTTTTGAATACTAGTGTGTCTAATGGGAATTAAATTCATACAAACTCTACAAACAAATTATGCTAGAACTTGTTTATGATTATTAGAATGAAAATGAAAGAACGATGGGAGAAAACCTGGGACGAACCCAAAAAGCACAAGGCAAAGTGAAACCAAAACACAAGATTTTTAAAACCATGAGAACAACATTGTGCACAATGTCTGAAAACATCATGACATCACCATGGATGTGACCGCATATGCCGTTTCCAGTAATACAATTCAAAAGAAACAAAGGTAACCTCAGAGACTGAAAGTTTATTCTCAATTCTCCAGTCACAGATGACTTACCCTTCCTGAGCCGAAAACTGCCTCCTGGGCATATTTAACCAAGCATTCCTTGCAGAATAGATGGCCATCTGTACACTGGGTCATCTCCTCAAAGGCAAACTCTCCACAGCAGCAGCCACATTCAATCAACTGCCCGTCCTGAGAGCACAGGTCAAAAGTGTCACATGCTCTCAAAATCACAAAGTTCAGGATTATACATCTAAAACACATTACTAGGATGAAAGAGGTCACTCTAATCTGATTTTACAGCTGGAACTGTCTGTTTCATACAATATTTTCCAACAATCAAACCACTGAAAAAGGACTAAAGTGTGTAATGTTGCTGTTTGAGCATGAAAAAGGTCTGCAGAGTTACAAAGTCACTCCAAAGGGAGTTATTCTCTAAGCACTGTTTCTGAACTCCCTCAAATGCATCAATTGTAGTCTTGAATTTTCTTCCAGAAATGTACACATCACAATATTCTTCATTTAAATAATTCCCACACAAGGTATACGCAAAAAAAGGGCAGAGGCCTGGTTGAGTTGCGTTAGTAGTGTGTTAAAAATGGCAGTTATGGTAAGAGGCGTGACATTGCCCAAACACACAGGAAGTGCCTGACCAATCACAACACACTGGTCCAGATGGCCAATCATAGCACATTGAACTTTTTTGAAAGCGGGGCTTCATAGAGGCAGGAACTAAATGGGACTGGGAAGAGAGGTGTTGCAACAATGTAAAATATGTGTTGTTTTTTTAACATTAAGCATTAAAACCTATTCTAGTACAGCCAAAAAACAAAATCAAGATTTTGTAAAAGGGCATTTAGACTCTTTTTAGTTCACTTGAAAATGAAAATTTCCTGGTATTTTTCTAACACCCCATGTCATCCAAGAAATCATTCCAGGATTTTTCTTTGACGTGATTGTGCAATCACTGGCACGTCACCGAGCAGCGCAAGATGAGCAATTTAGGTGAAAAAGTATATTCTTTTTTTTATTTTTATTTTTTTTATGACCGATGGTTTCACTAGATAAGACCCTATTCCTCATCTGGGATCGTGCAGAGCCTCTGAAGCCCTTCAAAGCCCTTTGAAACTGCATTGATTTGGACCTTCAACCCATTGGTTGCAATTGAAAACCATTCTGTGAAGAAAAATCCTGGAGTGTTTTCCTCAAAAAAACGTAATTTCTTTTTGCCTGAAAAAAGAAAGACATGAACATCTTGGATGACATGGGGCGAGTAAAACATCAGGAAATTTTCATTTTCAAGTGAACTAATCCTTTAAGTTGCAATTTGTTTCTTATGATGTGGTTGGACATTACAGTATGTCATTACAGTAGCATCAAAAGTATGTAAACAACTTGTTCTTCACACCCACCTTTTGATACTGCTCCTCGTTCACTTGTAAAGCCAAAAGGAAATCTTCGTGCTAAAAGCAAGGGAAAAAAGCCCTAGTGTTTATTTGAACAATTAACAGCCTGTCAGCTCAGTTCAACACAACCCTGTTTCTTTGGGTTGTTTCAGAAGGAACCATCAGAAGTAAATTGAAGAAGTGTGCCGTGTGAAGTACCTCAGCCATTTCCTTGGCTTTCTGCTCGTAGAACTGCTGCTCTTTCACAAGAGACGGCTCCAGTGTAGTCTCGTTACCGCGGCTCCATCTGCGATTCTTCTCCAAAAAGTACATCTTTCTTTCCAGTTTAAAAGAACCTGAGATGAATGAGATGAAATTAGCATTTCTCCTAATTTTTACCTGGTTTTATTTTGCGTTTAAAGGGATGAAAAGGACAAAAACCTATGTAGTCACCCTGCTCAAACTTGAAGTCGATGAAGGCGCGTTCATTTGGCTCTCTCCTTCTCTTCTTCTTCCCTGAGGGGTCAGTGGAGTTTTCTTGCCACTTCTTGAGGGCTTCGAATAAGGCCTTCAAGAGATACCAGAGAGATTAATACCATACAAATGACTAACAATTCAATGATTTTCAATGGCTGATGCAAATGTCAACATCTTAAAGGGATAGTTCACCCAAAAGTGAAAATTACCCCATGATTTACTCACCCTAAAGACATCCTAGGTGTATGAGACATTCTTCTTTCAGATGAATATATTCAGAGTTAAAAATAAATAAATAAAAAATGTCCTTGCTAATCCAAGCATTATAATGGCAGCCCAAAATTTTACACGTAGGTTGAATATAGAAGGCGGTCTGGCGGGAGCTAGATATTTTCTAGCTATTCTAGATATTTCCATCAGTTCGCTTCAGAATGGATGGATGCACTTTTTTTGGGCTTCAAATTTTGGGCTGCCATTTACTGCCATTATAATGCTTGGATTAGCCAGGACATTTTTTTTTTTATAGAACTCAGATTGTATTCGTCTGAAAGAAGAATGTCATATACACCTAGGATGACTTGAAGGTGAGTAAATCATGGGCTAATTTTCATTTTTGGGTGAACTATCCCTTTAAGAGTCTGGCCAATTACCAATACAATAGTTACATTTAATTCAATTTTTATGAAGGCAAATGGCATTTTGCAGGTGGAAGAAACCAGGACTAGACGTGACAAAATACAATGAAAGATACAGGAATAATAACGATGAAATAAACAACTAAAGCTATTCTGCCAACTAGCAAATTAACCAACCCTAAACAACTGCTTTTCAAATCGCCTCCTTTTTAATGGATAATTTTAAAACACTGAAGTGTAGTGTTATACAAAACTGGCTGTGTAGACAGCGTCAATATAAGCGCTTCATCCATCAGTTTTGCTCTGTTTGTGTGGAGATTTAATTTGCAAAAAGCAACAAAGGTCATGGCCGAACTAAGAGGTTTGCTATTGGTCGGCACTGTGAATTTGTGTCAAGTTCACCAAACTTGAACCTGATGCAAAATTTGAAGTCCACCAGGAGAAATTCTTCATCATGCAGATTACCATGAAATGACTGGATTTCACTCACAAAATGTTGCCAAGCAACAGTAAATGTTGAGTGTGACCACACTTAACACAAAATAAATGGCATTGCTGTAGGTAATCTCTAAAAGCCTGGCAGATTAATTAGGGATGCACCGATACCATTTTTCAGAACCGATCCAATCCGATATTAAAAATTCTGAGTATCGGCCGATTCCGATACCAATCCGATACCAATGCAGTTTTGTTTAAAAATTCCACGTAGAATTTCTATACCTCAGTGTGTTGAACTGATAATCCCTCTTTTGTGAGTTAAACACAATCTACTAAAAACAGACAACTTCATTATAAAGAAAACAACAAGTTAAAAAGAATTATCACTATTCTATGACAAAAATACAACTGTAAACTAGATGGTGGATAAACTAGATTAGTGGATAATTCAGCAGCAAAAGTTACTCTAGAAAAATCACGAGTGCACAATAATTGTATAAAATCTAAACATTTAGTGGGGGGAAAAAAAAGAAAACCATAAAAGTGAATAAGTGTATCTCTAAATCTGGTAAAATGTTACACGTTGTAAAATACATTCATGAAAATTAAGTAAATATATTTATAGAAATATGGCCTATATACTAAGAAATTACATTTATTTTAAATGTATAGCGCATCTTTTTTAATGAAGCAGCAACATATTATAGATAGGGATGCGCTGATCCGATACTCGGTATCGTCTCCGATAAGCCATTATTTGCAGTATCGGGTATCGGTCAGACAGGACCGATCCAAATCCGATACTGTATGTATAATATTCTGTGTTATTGTTAAGCCTCAGTGCCCCACAAAAGCATTATAAAGCAATAAGTGTTCTGAAGCCATTCCATAGTTTAATGTGAGGTACAGATGAATATTTAAATCATTAAATTCAAATTCACGTGAACGCTTTCCTCCGCTGCATCCGTCAGACATTCTTCATTCAGCTTTCAAACTGCGTGTCGCGTTCGTTTTACGACAGTCAACACGATGAAACTCTCTCCAAGATGATTCAATGTTCCTGTTATTATGCATGATCTGAAGATAACGGTCTATCTTGCTGGAGTTTATTGCTGTAAATCGTGTTACTTTCTACCGGGTGTCTGTTAGATCACAACACAGGACTAGAGATTGTATAGTTCTTCACACACATTAACTGAAAAGTTAATGTGAAACGGCTCAATAAAATATTGCACAGATAGATATACTACGCATCAATATACACTCACCTAAAGGAATATTAGGAACACCATACTAATACTGTGTTTGACCCCCTTTCGCCTTCAGAACTGCCTTAATTCTAAGTGGCATTGATTCAACAAGGTGCTGAAAGCATTCTTTAGAAATGTTGGCCCATATTGATAGGATAGCATCTTGCAGTTGATGGAGATTTGTGGGAGGCACATCCAGGGCACGAAGCTCCCGTTCCACCACATCCCAAAGATGCTCTATTGGGTTGAGATCTGGTGATTGTGGGGGCCATTTTAGTACAGTGAGCTCATTGTCATGTTCAAGAAACCAATTTGAAATAATTCGAGCTTTGTGACATGGTGCATTATCCTGCTGGAAGTAGCCATCAGAGAATGGGTACATGGTGGTCATAAAGGGATGGACATGGTCAGAAACAATGCTCAGGTAGGCTGTGGCATTTAAATGATGCCCAATTGACACTAAGGGGCCTAAAGTGTGCCAAGAAAACATCCCCCACACCATTTCACCACCACCAGCAGCCTGCACAGTGGTAACAAGGCATGATGGATCCATGTTCTCATTCTGTTTACACCAAATTCTGACTCTACCATCTGAATGTCTCAACAGAAATCGAGACTCAGACCAGGCAACATTTTTCCAGTCTTCAGCTGTCCAATTTTGCTGAGCTCGTGCAAATTGTAGCCTCTTTTTCCTATTTGTAGTGGAGATGAGTGGTACCCGGTGGGGTCTTCTGCTGTTGTAGCCCATCCGCCTCAAGGTTGTGCGTGTTGTGGCTTCACAAATGCTTTGCTGCATACCTCGGTTGTAACGAGTGGTTATTTCAGTCAAAGTTGCTCTTCTATCAGCTTGAATCAGTCGGCCCATTCTCCTCTGACCTCTAGCATCAACAAGGCATTTTCGCCCACAGGACTGCCGCATACTGGATGTTTTTCCCTTTTCACACCATTCTTTGTAAACCCTAGAAATGGTTGTGTGTGAAAATCCCAGTAACTGAGCAGATTGTGAAATACTCAGAACAGCCCGTCTGGCACCAACAACCATGCCACGCTCAAAATTGCTTAAATCACCTTTCTTTCCCATTCTGACATTCAGTTTGGAGTTCAGGAGATTGTCTTGACCAGGACCACACCCCTAAATGCATTGAAGCAACTGCCATGTGATTGGTTGATTAGATAATTGCATTAATGAGAAATTGAGCAGGTGTTCCTAATAATCCTTTAGGTGAGTGTATCTTCCCTTTGTGTTTTGAACTTTTCATTGCGGACGGATCGCTGCACGTTGTGACTTTGTGTTGCTTCAAGGGCATCATCCTGCACACGGGATGCACATACACGCTTTGTGCCGCTCTGTATTATAATACTTTTGCGCTATGAAAGATTATTAATAGCCTTTCTTGTTCTGCCCTATCTATAATATGTTGCTGCTTCATTAAAAAAGATGCGCTATACATTTAAAATAAATGTAATTTCTTAGTATATAGGCCATATTTCTATAAATATATTTACTTAATTTTCATGAATGTATTTTACAACGTGTAACATTTTACCAGATTTAGAGATACACTTATTCACTTTTATGGTTTTCTTTTTTTTCCCCCCACTAAATGTTTAGATTTTATACAATTATTGTGCACACGTGATTTTTCTAGAGTAACTTTTGCTGCTGAATTATCCACTAATCTAGTTTATCCACCATCTAGTTTACAGTTGTATTTTTGTCATAGAATAGTGATAATTCTTTTTAACTTGTTGTTTTCTTTATAATGAAGTTGTCTGTTTTAGTAGATTGTGTTTAACTCACAAAAGAGGGATTATCAGTTCAACACACTGAGGTATAGAAATTCTACGTGGAATTTTTAAACAAAACTGCATTGGTATCGGAATCGGCCGATACTCAGAATTTTTAATATCATATTGGATCGGTTCTGTAAAAATGGTATCGGTGCATCCCTACCATTAATAATCTTTCATAGCGCAAAAGTATTATAATACAGAGCGGCACAAAGCACGTATGTGCATCCCGTGCGCAGGATGATGCGCTTGAAGCAACACAAAGTCACAGCGTGCAGCGATCCGTCCGCAATGAAAAGTTCAAAACACAAAGAGAAGATATATTGATGCGTAGTGTATCTATCTGTGCAATATTTTATTGAGCCGTTTCACTTTAACTTTTCAGTTAATGTGTGTGAAGAACTATACAATCTCTAGTCCTGTGTTGTGATCTAACAGACACCCGGTACAAAGTAACACGATGGATTTACAGCAATAAACTCCAGCAAGATAGACCGTTATCTTCAGATCAAGCATAATAACAGGAGAACAATGAATCATCTTGGAGAGAGTTTCATCGTGTTGACTGTCGTAACTGACTTAAATATTCATCTGTACCTCACATTAAACTATGGAATGGCTTCAGAACACTTATAATATAGTGCACGAGGAGTTGATGATGCTTTATAATGCTTTTGTGGGGCACTGGGGCTTAACAATAATACAGAATATTATACGCACAGCATAGGATTTGGATCGGTCCTGTCTGACCAATACCCGATCTGGCAAATAATGGCGGATCGGAGTCGATATCAATACTGAGTATCGGATCGGTGCATCCCTAAGATTAATCATTACACCTGACATCAGCAAGCTTCATCAACACTCAATGACAGGATGTCAACCTCAACCCGACATAAAGGTCACAGTTTGTAGAAGAATTCGAATAGATATGAATAAGCACCTTTCGTGTGATTGCATAGTGTCCTTTGAGGCAATTCAGGGCCCATTTGATATCCTGACAGCTCAACATTCTGAAGTCACCCATCAGCATGTCTGCAGCTTGAATGACAACCTCTGGGCCAACAGTCTTTAGTTTGAAATAATCAAAATAATTTTCACTTTCCTGCATGAGAAAGAAAAATTAAGTTATATAATTTTAGTTACATTTTTTAAATGTCATGAATTCATAGTAGCAACACCAAATATATCCATGACTAAATAAACATGAATATCTGATTTTTAAAAAAGTGCAAACCTGCGTCTCAGAATCATTCGCCTCGAGGAGAACACTGCTTTGTGCCAAAACTGAGTTTGCTTTCTTCGGATAATCAGGGTTTTCCAACAACATATTGCATATTCTGTGTTAAAGAAGCCAAACGATGTCTCACAAACATCACATGGGAAACGTACGTCTGAGCAAAAAATAAGATAAAGGCATGTGCTTACACATTTAAATCTTTCAGGTCATCTCGCTCTATCAGTTCTGCTACATATGCATCCTGCACATCGGGGAAAAGGTCCATCTGAAAATTTGAGTCAAAACAAACCACAGCTTTAATGTAGGACACGAACAGTCGCATATCACGTGAGGCGCTAATCAGAAGACTCACCACCCCCTTCACCAGGATATCGCAGGACGTCCGGTCAGGGGTCTGCTGTATGAGGGGTTCTCTGGGTGCTGATGGCCCAGGCCTCTCGTTGTCAGCCGGTGTGGGGAATCGTGCAGGAGAGAGAGGGGCCGCCGGCTGCTCATTCTGTCTGACGTCTACCAGCACAGTGTCCTGTGGAGTCCGAGGCCTTTTTGCGGGCCTTTCAGTTCTTGGCCAGACAACCACTTCAATTTTGCGGGCCAAGTCTGACTGACCTGATTCAGCGGTGGGTGGAGCTGACAAAACAGAATTGGCCTGATTCACTGAGTGTGCACTAGCTGAAGGGTCCTTATGAATGGGCAGTGAGTCCTTAACAGGCAATGGAGGTCTGTGCAAGGCATTTTCTCTAGACGTCGAGGGTACAGCATTCTGGTCCGTGGTTAAGACACCTATGGCTTGGTTTCCTAATGTAGGATGTGCGACGACTACAGAAGGATGATGAGCGTGTGCGCTGGTAGGATGTCTGTTGGACCCAGATGCCTGGCTTGGGAAGGTGCTCGCAGCCCACTTGGCTGCAGGTCGGATCAGCTCACGATGAGGTGAGGGCTGTGGCTGTCAGATGGAAAGAGAGTGTGTGATTAATATTTGAACAGGAACCGCTCATCACATTTTAGTGCAATACTTGCACGTCAGTTTTCTAGAAATCAGGATTTTAAGCACTGAACAGAAAGATCACTTCTCATTCTGAGAAAAAGATTTTATGACAAAAACATAGTACAATGAAAAAAGTATTTGGACATTTAAGTCACACTTAAAAAACACTAGACAGTAGACTTGTCAAGATATTTGATAATTTTCACAACAGTACAACATCTGCACTGAAAAGTTATACAGTTACCAGTTATACAGGTACTGGTACTAGTGCTGGTTTGACGCTAGGGGGCGCTATGCTTTTTTTCTGTGCAATTGCCTACACATAATAGATGCTAAACTTTGAATTGTATTTGTATTCATTTTAACTTAACTAAAAAAATAAGATGAAACTGAAAGGTAAAGGAAATTAAATTATTAATTTACACACTCAAAGGATTAGTTTTAAAGAAAATTTATGAAGTTGCACACATGTCCTCAACTTGGGTCCTTCACAGAAACAAGTGGGACTACGTGTAATCTAAAAAATGATGTAGAAAAATATAATGAGAGTTGGTGTTTTCCCTCATTTTACTCTCAATATCAAGTGGTAGAAAATGCAGAACATTTTCACTGATAAGGAGGCATTATATTGTTTGTTACCGTCATGTTGAACGTGCTTCTTCTGTATAAAAAGTACAGAAAAATAGGAATAACAACTGTACAAAGTATCAAAGCCACATGCAGATCTTTATTCATTTCTTTTTCAATAAATCAAAGTTCTAAATGACTATCATGCTATTTTTTCATATAACCCATTTGATATAAAAATCATAATCACAAGGTCTCTGCTGACTCCAACCACTAGTAGGCTATATTATCATATTTCCACGGATATGCTGTGCTAAGTGTGTAGGGAGCAGTGAACACTACACAGGGACCCTGTGAATTGGAACGCAGCTCCAGTTACCTCTAAGATGCTCAATTCCTCCTCTTCATCATCCTTGACCACAACAGGGGCATTTGGTACGAATCTGACAGGTTCATCATCAGAATCCGACGATGAGGATATGGTTATGTAGGACGTCCTCGTCCTAACTTTCTTAGCTGACACAAAAATAAACATGAAACAAAAAAGGGGGTCAGGGCACACAGAATGCCACTATTCCTTATAATAAAGCCTTAGTGTTAGTACCTCGACTGCGATGGGTGTTGAAACTAGCCAGGTGGATGACATCATCATCACTGGACCCGTCAGCCATGATAAGACACACAGACTCCCTGAGTCGTCCACCTTCTCTCTCTCACACAAACACCCATGCACACACACAGGAACCTGAAAGGAGACATGCATAATCCCACATTAATTACCTCACATGGTACATTCATCACAGTTTTGATCTAAACACAGTCATAGTTGCTTAAAATCAGCATGAAACAGTAGTTGTGATAGTCTTTTCTTCCCTGTTATGATGTATATTTAAGTAAAATGGAGGTTTCATGTGAGTGACAGGTTGCCCCGCCCTCACGCCTGTAAACACGTCATCAAAGAGATGTTATTTTATTAAAAATTAGTGCACATTAATTAAAAAAATAATAATAACGTGCACGGATAAATATTTCATAATAAATACTGCAATATTCCATTGAAATAAGAATGGTCCATTTTGATTTCATGCTGACTTTAATGATGCACTAGATCGGATAGGCTACATCTGTGAGAGGCTGCGCGTGCACATAAGATGTCGTTTCCCACGAAGTGACAGTTTCCAAACATGACTAACATTTTTAAAGCAGCCTAGAATTACAGATTCATACCACAACATTATATTCATAACCATTATCTAGCCTGAGTATGACTAAATGTACAATACAGAAAGTTGAAAGTAAAAGAGTTAATAGAGTTGATGCCCTTGAGGAACAATGCTTTTATATTTAAAATTCGTGCTGTCACTGAGTATCTCTGAGTGCAGACATTTAAGTGGGTTTCTGTTTTGTTTCTCTATGAAGATTCAGATCAAACTCTGTGACACCCAGGCATGCTGTCTAAGTAGTCAGCTCACAAGGTTTTAAAACACAGCCTGTTAATTGCATTAGACTGTCCAGAACAGACTAGCTGATCTCGCATAGCAGTGCTGAGAAACACTGTTGATGTTACGAATATGATCGTTCGTTTTCCTTTCTCTTTAAAACACGTGGTGGACATTATTAGAGAAGTAAAATATACAGCAGGACAAAAGAAACAAACAAATCTGTACTCGCTAAAGTCCCTAGCCAGGCTCAGCTAGCTGTTTGGCGTTAACCCTCCGCGCCAGCTGACATCACTTAAACAAGACAGATTTTCATTCTCAGCCAGGCATTTCATCCTAACTTAATGGCGAGGGTAAACAAGCTCTAATAAGACTACAAAACACGAAGAGTGTTTCGTGAATTGCACGTACCTCTCAGTCACAATTTCCAGCACATCGAAAGCGTTTGATCGCCGGATATCGAAACAAACGGCCAAAACAAGCCAGAGTGTGACGTCAGACGCAAATGCGTCGTGCTGTAGGTGAAGGATCATGAGAGTTGTAGTTCTCCTCCGTTGTCTCTTGTTCATTTCTGTATGTCCTCCAGGTGTCTCTGTTTTCCTTCATACAAAGTATTAGTACAATCAATCACTGTGGCGCTAATATCAAAACCTTGATGTTATTTTTCAAAACACTTGACATAAACCTCCGACCAACCGATTATCACAGTTTTCAGTTAGGCTAACGTTACTTTAGAGACAATTACATGATGTAGAGATATGGACCTTTAAAGATATGAACGCACAGTGCAAAGTTTTGTAATTTAACAGCCTGAGTTAGAGGAGTGAGCGGGGCACAATAACGCGAGGTTAGTTGTAACACACATGATTTAAAGCTTTCCACATATGCCAGCATGAAACGAAACTTGGTGTATTTACTAGTAGCCATAGCAACACTGTATAGGCGGTTTCAACCATAGACATAATAAATACATATACGTATTTATTATGTCTATGGTTTCAACGGCAACATAGACATAATCAATAAACAAACGTTACTGCGCACGCGCGCTTTTGTGGCCCAAACATAACTTCCGGTAGACGTCCGCAAAGCATCAATAACAACTTTTATACTGTCTACGATAACAACCAACAACAGAGGCTGTGTTGTCTTTCTTATGCGTTATCATCTTTCATTTTAACTGTGCAACATTATCTTAATTTGTATGTTTTTTTTTTTTTTTTATTGTTTCAGCATGTTTATTATAAATAATCTCCCATTTCTGTCTGCAATAGAGTGGGGGAAACGCCCCCCTTAGAGGGTTAGTTCACCCAAAACTGAAAAATCTCATGAGGGTGAGTAATAATGACAATTAAAATTTTGGGGTGAACTAACAGTGTAATGCTGTTTTCTGTACAGTAGCCTATATAAATGCTTGCGCATTCGCCTTTCAAACATTCATAATATAAGATTCATGTTGGGAAACTTAAACTTGTAGATAAAGTACCCTATTTGAGATTGATTGTACATGAATGCATCACAGAAACCCTGTGCTCTATGGGCACTGCCATTAATAGAGGATAAAGTGAAAGTTGTTTTACACTCAGTGATAAAGGCCTTACATACCCAATTTAAATATTTGGTGGGAAACATAAATCTGATCATTTATCCAGATGGTGACCACTTGATGTGAACAAATGTAAACGCGCTGTGTCTCAATTGACTGATGAGCCGATCTGGGGGGTATTCCAGAAAGCAGGTTATGTGACATACCCGGGAATGTTTAAGAGTAAGTTAGCGGATAACCTCATCTTTCGGTTCCAGTAAAGGAGGTCACTTTCAGGGTATGTAAGTAACCATGGCAACTCACTCTCTGAACATAACCTGCTCCGGAGCAGCTCATGATTCAGGGTTAGTTTGCTTAAGAGGTATTCAGATGTGTTTTATATAATTAGTTATTAATGTAACCAAATTTGTTTCAGTTATATATTATACAATATTATATTTATTCTAAAGAATTAGAATAAAGAAAAAGGTTAACTGTTAATGCAATTCAAATATATTTATTATTTATTTTATTGTCATCTTACACATGGATCTGCATTCAATTAATTAACATCAAACAAACAATATAATCCTTATTTTCAGTGAATAAAGATTACTTATTAAACAAAAACATTGAAAAAATTATTGCATAACCACCAAATAGGTGGCGATGTGATTCAAGATTCAAGAGTTTTATTTGTCACATACACAGTTATATACAGAATATACAACAGGCAGTGAAATGTAAACAGGTCCGCTCCATGGACAGTGCAAATTCACAGTTAAAAACACAAGGGGGAAATTATATAGAAATAGGATAAAAAAAGTACTATATATATGTAGAATTAAAAGTAGAAAAAAAAAAAAAAAGAAGTGGAATAAAATAAAATAAGTGGAGTAAACTGTGCAGTGAGTAAACTGCATTAAGTAGTGCATTAAGTAGGTTATGTAACATGCCATTAAATAAACGAAAAAGAGGAAGTAGAATGGCGCTCTCTTTCTTAGCGTCTGTTGTGTTTCTATGGTGAATCATCGATTCGTCGCTCTGTTGAGAATGTCTGGTCTGTTCACGGTTAACATACTCTGAGTTGTCTGAACTTACTCCCGGACTTGTTTTTGGAACCAGCATACCTCGAGTAAGCAAGGTTTGGGTTAATCAACCGAGAGTTCTGGGTATATGTGACAGTAAGTTAACCTTGCTTTCTGGAATACCCCCCTGGTTAGGTTCACAGAGTAAGTTACCATGGTAACTGACTCTGAGTATAAGTTACCTCTCTTTCAGAAACAGGCTCGACTTACCCTGCTTTCTCAGTTTTAACATATCTCACATTCTGAAACGGAAAACCCAGAGTTTCCCTTATTTCAGGGTTAACATACTCAGAGTTTCCGCTTTTCAGAGTTCCTCCTTTCTGAAATGGGCCCATGCTTGATCGGATCACGGTGATCGCATGCTAATGCCACGTGTAAACGCAGCCAGAATAAGTTACCTCTAGAGTTATTTCTGATAACAAGCAAATAAATAACAAGTAGATTGCATTAGACAAACAGTCTAAATGACATTAGACGCTGCTCTCGTATGCAGTCAGCCTGGATATTATGACGCTTTCAAGGCTTTTTGGTGAGTCGCACACACTGTTTTTGCGCTGGTGTCATATGATCTCTGCTTGATCGTTATTATTTATATCATGTTATCCAAGAATAGTACGTCAAAAATGTGTTTCTACTGAGTAGTGCGTCATACTATCCACGAGCCAGACCAATAAACAAACACAGACCGGAAGTTCACGTCGGGCCAGGCGCGACGGTAAAAAATCTTTGGAAGATATCACTGAACATTTATTTAACCATAGCAAAAGTTAATTTGGGTTTGGGTTTTTTTTTGTGCGTTTATTTAAAATTAGACAAATCTGATATTATTGTAATCTTATATCTGTTAGTTAAGAGCTGAGATCGTTCTTTAATGCTGATCTAACCAGCAGAAAACATGAGCTGGGCCAGTTGGGCAGGCGGGGTATATGCTGTAACACTGCGTTACAATGAGCCCCTATTAGAACTATTATATTATATTCATTTTATGAATTCTGTTGAGAAACCATGAGAAAAGGGTGAATAATGAGTCAGTGTTCAGAAATGATGAATTATTATTATGTTTTGAACTATGTTGTATAGCTGTGTGTTGTGGTGTTTGTTTGGCGAACTCAAATATGAGTTTCTTTTTAATTATTAAAAATGCCATTATTTTATATGAAAAAGTGAATAATTGTATTTTATTGACAAAATATTTTAGTTTGTTTTGGATATTTTTTTTTTTTTATTATATCAGGTAACATTTTAAGCTGTCATTTGGTGATGTTACAATGTGTCCCTCACATGTACCCCACCTATGGGGCATGTTGTCACATTTCACTTCCATTCTTTCGGGGTAAGTCAAGAAAAAAGCATCCACTGTATTAATGAAATAAAACCACATAACTCTGCTAGACGTGTGAAATTAATGTGGGAAAAAATAAATCCTCTGAACCCCAAGTGGATTTACACAAACTGAGACAGTCAAAAAGCGTTAGATTGTGCCCCGCTCTCTCCTACAAGACCGTTTTGAGTTCTGTGTGCAGAACTGAAAATGACTGAACATATGGTCATAGATAGATATATAGATAGATAGATTTCATGGTGACTTTAAAGAGACGCAATTTTGCATGAACTGTATCCAAAGACTAAGAAAGCAATTACCCATTAGCCTCTCCAACAAAGTAAGTCTTTATTCTGAGTGGCACAGATCCAAGTCAAACAAAGTGACATCCTTCATTTTGTGAAAATGGAAAATATGCTGGCCCTGGGAGAGATGAACAGTGGCCAATTATGCTCAGACTCCCTTAGGATGCGACAGGCTCTGCTGCAAAAGGTGATGATTGAAATGATGAAGACATTTCAAAGTAGGTCAGTGTGAGTGTGAAAAACATGCATCGGGTGGCCATGACTGACGCCATATGGAAGAATGAACTTGGAATCTAAACATGGGATCTTACCAATGTAAACTGCCACCACAGTCGTTGCTTCCCTAACTCAACGAGAGGAATGTAGCACCTGTGGGCTTCAACTCACGTGCCATACTCTAAAAGCTTTTGTATCCTCATTAAAAACATATTTTTCTTCCAGAATGAATTAATCATCTGCATACATACATATCAGCATTCATAAAAGTCAGGGGATCTCATAAAAGGTGGTGTCACCCGGGCAGTCGTCAGTCAGATTCAGACATAAACAGCAGGAGAATCTATTGAAATGCCAATCAATGAAATCAGAACCCTGCAATTTTGACTGCCAAGCCACTGAAAACGGTAGCCAACACTTGCAGGTAGGATCTCCTAAATCAGACTTTCGTCAAAATAGGAAATAAAAAGATTTGCTCTGTCCAAAAGATAGAAATAGCTTTATTAATCATAATGTTAAAGAGCGTGTGCATGTTCATTTTGCATTCAGAATGATCAGAACACCTCTGTACATGGCTTTGCTGTTCAAAAAAGAAAAGTTACACCAACAAAAAAACATCTTTAAGTCTGTGGCTCAACAAAGTGATGGTGGCATATATTTACAAAATAATCTATTTTTATTTATTTATTTTTGTGATTTAAAACCCATGTAAAAAATAATGTAGATTATTGAATCACAATCAACATAAAAAGAAAACCATAATTGTACAGCTTTCTTTTTTAATTTGTTTTGTTATATAGGCCTATTGTTAAAATTCATGTGATTTAAAATACATGTATTGTTAAGTACAACTCCAAACAGGATATACTATTTTCTTTACCTTTTTCTTTATTATTTTAATGTTGCTCAGTATTAAATAAACTCATCAATAACTTCATTTTCATTACATTTTCTCTGTCTTTAAATCTTTTCATAAAAATGTTAATACAAAACCTTAAGACTGTCAGTTTCTGCCACTCTAAATGTAAGCTAAAATATTTCTGTGTGGAAATATATTGCTTGCATGAAATGTAAATTGTTTACTGAAGCACAGCTTTCCTGAATAGCATCCATGTCATGACATTTATTACTTTATTGCACAACCGAAGGAAAGTCGAGAAGTCCAAAAAGCATTGATCACCAGGATAACAGTAGCCAAATACATGGTTTCAATTCCTCAACAGAACAGCCAGTGTGCATGTGAACAATATCTAGACTGGATAAGCGTTTGGCTTCAATACCACTTGACCGAAAGAGACCACTGGATGCTTAACAATGAACTAACCTGTTTATGGAAAACAGCCTGAAGTGACTCTGAGCATTTGTTTATTGGTGGTGTGAACCTGTATAAGCAGCTGAAAGCGATTTCACAGCTCACCGCTCAGCACTTCAGCAAAGTTTACTCAAGCCATAAGTACAATACCTCATTCACTGCTATGGAAATTCATGATCGTGTGGCTTTAAGTTTATTTCCACAAACAAGGAGAAGATAAACTTAAGATGAAACATACAAATAATAAAATCAAGTCTTTCGTGCATTATTTTTAACAATTTAGTAAAACAGAACACAAATAGCCTATAGGTATGTGATGCATTGATAATATTCCAGGCATCAGATCTTAAAAAAATAGTATGTATTATAAGTATTTCAAGCACATAATCTGCTTTCTCTTTTATTAATAGCATGCAACTGAACAAAATATATCACAACTGACAATAGGTTTTAAACTACAATATAAAGTACTCAAATATAAAATATGTCATGTGTAAACTAGCCTTTTTATATACAGTAACACATACAAGCACATACAAATATAATACAAATGATATTGAGGGTCATGTGTGAAATAAACAGAAACTGAATATTAAGCTTAACACATAACTTACTATTGCACATAACCTCTTTATTTAGGATTGCACAGATTTTCCACATAATAATCTAACAAAGAAACACCCTGTATGTATTTATGGTCCTTCAGTTCAGAACCACGTTGGCATTTTACTAATATCTAAATATCATAATTGTTCATTGTTAATATTCATACAATTATCAACTTATACAGAAATGATCCATTGATCGTATCATCTATCTAAGAGACCTAGCTTCTGTGAAACACTCCAGCAACCTCAAAGCTTTCTCCTAACGGGAGACAACCTAAAAGTAACATACAGATGGCTATTTTTACAACCATAAAATGACTTTTACAGAATGTTCCCTCATAATTATTTTAGAACAAAAAGTTAATTCTATCTGTTAAGAAAGCTAACTAAAAACTAACATTTCTAAATGCAGGTTTTGGCATTTTTGGGGGAGGTTGGAAAAAAAAAAGTATGTTCTGAGAACCAAAAACTAACATTACCAGAACATTCACCAACTAATGTTATTTGGGGCTGGACTATAGCCATAGGGCCCCATACTGTCCTTTTTAAAGATAAGAAAAATTGATATTTGATATTTGAAAAATTGATTTTTGTTTGTAGATTCTAACAATCTGTGGTAATCTGTGGTTTGGCTGTGTGAAAAAATGAGTGGCCCCTAAAATCCTTCTTTTCACCACAAGTGCAAATCCCCACAAATCCTTCTTTACAGCAACAGAAACAGAGTTTATCATTAAAATGACTAATTATTAAAAGTAGGCTATTCTTAATATGACTACAATTCATATTTAAAAGTCATTTTGAATTTAAAACATGAATTTGATTGAATTGAATTGATTGAACTTTTACACCACTGAAAATCTTATTCACTATTATCACAACATCCATGTTTCTGTATATTTAAACGTGTAAGTCATAATGATTTGGTTATGTTTTGGATTCTCAGTAATTCGTTTTAAAGAGTCTGAAAGTGTAACGAACTTTCGGTGCCACTTCGATTGTAAGTTTTCAGTCATATTTGTCATATTCAGTCATATTTGTCTGAAATATGTAAGTGAATTTTAAAAGTAGAATGTTTACAATAAGGTGTTGATACAACTGTTACTTGTGAAATGAATAACCAACACCATGACTTCAATTAATTATCAATTATCAAACTGCCATGTTTAAGTAATATTCTCACAATTTGCTATATGCATCCAGAATGCCAGTAGGGTGTGTATTAGTCAAAGTATTAGAGAACTGTTGACTCCCTGAAGACACGGACCTTTGAGATGACAGTCTGAACCACTTCTTAAACTCTTTGCTGTTTTTTTGTCTGTCCCTCACATATTCCTGATAATTTCTCGATAATAAAGTGTACAGGAAAGGGTTGATACAACTGTTACTGTACGCCAAACAAGTCACAACAAAGTTAATGTACACCACCGTGCTGCTCGAGAGCCTCCCGTGCGCGTAATAATAGATACTGAGCAACTGCCACAACCAGAAGGGTAAGAAACACGCCCAATAGGTCAGAACTATACTGAAGATCATATATAACACCTTTTGTTTAGGACACTTCTTCATTTCTCTGGATGGTAATACAGACGTTTGCGATAGCCAGTAGGTCCGGGCTAACTTCAGATAGAGATAACAGATGATTAATCCAGGAGCCAAGATGCAGGTGTTGAACAGAACGGTCAGATACACCCTGTAAGCGGGCATCTGCCAGGTCGGGTGGCACATGCGCTTCTCTACTCCATTGTGCACGTCTCTCTTGAGGTCGATCATGATCATGGTCGGGAGAGCCAGGATGAAGGAAAAGAGCCACACGAGGCAGGTGACCGCGCGCCTGTAGCGCCGGGACCGGCCGAAGGTGTCAAGCGGATTCACGACGGCAAGATAGCGCTCCGTGCACATGATGGTCAACATGAAGATGCTCGCGTGCATGGTGACGAAATCCAGGCTGAACAGAACGCGGCACCCAATGTCGCCAAAGTACCAATCCTTCGCAAAATACGTCCAAACCACGAACGGGATGGTGGAGAGGTACAGCAGATCCGCCAGAGCCAAGTTCACAATGTAGACACACATCGATCCAGTTACGCGCACAGAGGTGTTCATAATGACCAGAGTGTAAACGTTTCCAGCCACGCCAACCAAACACATTATGGTCAAAACTGTGCCGAGTATGGATGTTATTAGCATATCGTAAGAGGACGCGGGTGCGTGCTCGTGGGGTCCTGCTATTGTTGGTGATATATTGGCAAAAGCAGCCGAGATGTTCACCTGAGTCCTCACACCAAGTGGATAATCTGATTCCATTAAAAAAAAAAAAAAAAAAAAAAAAAAAAAAAAAAACCTTCACTTAATTCCTCGGTGAATTGAGTTAATTTTTGAGTGAATTGCAATTAAATAAAACGTGTGCCAGACTTCAGAGTTGCCTGAATTTCCCATTATACAAAATATGTTAATAGTTATTAACTTACCAATACAAATGACTTTTCATGCATTTCCAAATCTGTGTAAACAAACGTGCGCAAATAGTTTGTGTCCGCGTCCTCAGCATCTGCGCGTAAAACTTCTCAGGCTGCAGGTCCAGTTGGTGTAATATTGTCATAGCTCCACGCTCGTGGGTGGGATTAATAGGAATCCCTCGGGTCTAGTCCGTACTACTGCATCACCTGTAGAACAATGAAGGATTCCAGCTGGTGGATTTCACTGATTGCTTCAGTTCCTTCTTTGTTTGTTGTGAGGTATCAGCAAACCTGTATGATTTCTTAATAAAAGAAACAGAGTTCATCATTAAAATGACTAATTATTAAAAGTAGGCTATTCTTAATATGACTACAATTCATATTTAAAAGTCATTTTGAATTTAAAACATGAATTTGATTGAATTGAACTGATTGAACTTTTACACCACTGAAAATCTTATTCACTATTATCACAACATCCATGTTTCTGTATATTTAAACGTGTAAGTCATAATGATTTGGTTATGTTTTGGATTCTCAGTAATTCGTTTTAAAGAGTCTGAAAGTGTAACGAACTTTCGGTGCCACTTCGATTGTAAGTTTTCACATCATATTCAGTCATATTTGTCTGAAATATGTAAGTGAATTTTAAAAGTAGAATGTAAACACTTTACAATAAGGTTCCATTAGTTAACATGAACTAATTATGAACTGCACAGCATGTTCATGTTCATTTCAACATTTACTAATACATTATTGAAATCAAAAGTTGTATTTGTTAACATTAGTTCATGCACTGTGAACTAACATGAACAATGAACAGATGGATTTGTATTAACTAACATTAACAAAGATGAACAAATACAGTAACAAACGTTCATGTTCACATTGCATCAACTAATGTTACCAGTAGAACTAAATACTGAATTCAAATGTAAAATATTATTTTCAGTATCATTGTGCAGACAGTCTTGAATGGTGGGCTACTTTCTCTATATGTAGCCTATATTTGACAGCTAAGGTAAAGATAGCACTGAGATTTGTGTTTATTAATATAACATTTATTGTAATGTATAGGCCTATTTATAAAATTAGAAAGACAAAAATGTGTCTACGCATGGGAAATCTTAATACAAACATGTCAATTGATCTCTCAGATAATTATGTTTTCATTACAAGGATAGTAAAAAGGATAGTAAATAGCTGGCAGTGAATGGTTTGTGCCGGTCTAAACAAGACTATAATAACAGCAGAGTGAAATGAGCCAGCAGACAGCGAAAACTCATTGGCCTTGATTCTCACTCCAAAATAGCCCGGCACCATCAGTGTTGAGTGATTGCGGAATGAAGACCTGTCATTTCTGCACAATTATCAACTTTTCTGGAGCTATGACCACCTGATTGCATGTGCATGGATACAAAATTATATCAGCAGGGAGCTCATTTACCCATTACGCTGAAAATCTCAGGCGCCCTTTAAAAATGCATTCCTTCAAGAAGTAGTATGAAACTTTATTATGTCCTTGAAAGACTCTTTGATTCATTTTCATACCTTGTTTTTCTGCAGTTTGGATGTTAAAAGAAGAAACATCAGACATTTAATTTACTGCTAACACATCCACTGAATACATCTGTGAGGGGTTCAAAGACGCCCCCATTAACCCCCTGGATCTTTTCAAATGTAGAAATACCCTGCAAGCATTTCATTAGGAGACCATTATTTGCTCTCTGAGTCCATTTGTCAAAGCACGTTTCTGCACTGAAGGTATATCATTAGGCTTCAGATGTACAGGAAGCACATTAAATGAAATATAAAACGGTGCATTCCACTAAAAGTTTTCTTCTGCACTGAAGGTTGCGGAATTATTTAAACAAACTCTTTCACTCCTTTCATCTGGATGACTAAATCATAAATCCCATTTAATTGCTGTTAGACTGTGTTGATTCCACTGTAGATTGATATCTCTATTATTCACCTTCGGTGTCCTTCGTGCTGGCAGTGACAGCAACACAAAGGCGCATTTCTACTGTTCTCGAAATGCATCCGTACTAAACTTTATATAACAATGCAGACTGCCAGCTTTATGAGCAAAAACTGCCTCAGTTTTTAAAGATAATTACATGTACTAAAATAATTAGCTTAAATGTAGTAGATATACAAAATGCTCTTAGATCTGTCTGAAGAGCAAATAAAAGTTGTTCATTTACAAACGATGCAGAGAATTTGAGAGCGGCTCTGGGATTGATAACAGGAGAACTTCTGCGTCTATTGTGCATTACTGTGGCAGCTTTTGATCTGCTTGTGCTGAAAGGAATCCGAGACTGGATGCCATGCACAAACACCATGTGATGCTCTCAGCCAAAACACTGGGGCAAATTTATTGCAACCATTTCACTGAGAGAAATTGTTCGAAAGAGCAGATGAAGAAAAGAACATCTCAAAGCCCTGGTCTTTGACATTCTCCAGACCCGTAGCAGCGTATCTGCCATAAATATGACAGCAGCTAAAGCTCCAGGTGCACAAAGAGAGAGATCCAGACGTACATCCGTGACAATTCAGTGTCTGAGAAGGAATGCATCCCTGCCAGGTTACTTACAAAAGTCACATTAATTTCCCTTATAGCCAGAGGAGTTTATCAGGGCAATCTTTTTTATTTATGTGGTGAAGAACTGCAAATATGTTACTGTATGACCAGGGGTGTTGCACCAAATGTTGGGCCCTGGCCACAGAACCAAGGGGTCGGCCCCTAACAACTATGTAATTTTGTCATTTTAATATTATGGATTATCAATACATATGTGTGGGCCCCGCCCTCGCCGAGGGCCCCTGTTACTCAGTTCCATTATTACCCCCTGTCCAACGCCCCTGTGTATGACTATTGATATACATCAGATTTAGTTAAAGATATATGTAAGATTTCATGTAATATGTAAGGTTTTTTGATTAAAATATCCAAAAACCACTAGAACAAAGTTATATATTTTTTTGACTTACATTATCCCAGATGTTTCCAAGAATGTTTTATTTTGTAGAAACCATGGAAACACTAGAGACACTTTAATATATTATGTTTTATTAGACAGGTGAGCAAATGTTTGGATACATTCATTGACAGAAAACTAATCATTGTTATATAGCTCAACACGTTTAATCTTATTGTTTAAATCTCATGATCATTGTTCAAATCTCATGATGATCATGTGATCAAATCTCATGATCATGTGATCAAATCTCATGATCATGTGATCAAATCACATTTCATGGATTTCTGCCCGAGTCTCATCCCGAATCTTTTCCACTGGCTATAGAGGTAAAGACGACAACTCCCATGAATCCGCGCTCAATCTCGGAGTCATCAATCTATAGGCCTACCTTTGTTTTGACTAGGCGACCTCTAGCGGTGAAAAACTACATATTGTCCTATGGTAGATAATTCCTTTTTTAATTTTTTTTTATAAATTTTATATTCTGCTGATGTTAAAGCTGCAGTCCGTAACTTTTTTGGATATAATATTATCCAAAATAAATTTTTGAGCAAGTACATAACCAGCCAGTGTTCAAAACTATGCGATTACCTTAGCTCGGTTTACAACGGTAAACTTGTAATAATGTTTTTAATTCCAGTGGTAGGCCTACTAGTGGATTTCCGCGGGAAATTTGAGCATATCTTTCCGTCGTTACGTCACATGCGTACACATAAAGAAGGTGTCCCGGCTGGATTTGATTGTAGATGATTTGGCATGATCTTGGATTGTTTGGTTCTTCTAAGCTCATCCTAGACTTGCTGTCATAGCAACATAGGATGTTGGAGGTGGAGATTTATAGCCTTTTCTCACATCACTTGATATACTTAAATTTATCCATTTAATGGATCCAGAAAGGTTCAAACATTACCAATGACAACTGGAGTTTCACCCGTTGTAAAATTCAAAAGACGTCGGGCTTCGGAAAAAAAGACTGCATGCGAAAACAGGGATAAAAAGGGCTTTTGAAAGGTGGCGTGTTTTGAAGGGGTTCAAAACGGACACAGAGACAGCTTTTTTCTGCTGGACAGGTAAGACATTTCAATGGTTAAATTAGGTAACAGTAGCACTGTTCGCTTAATTCATACAGTTACGGAGATTTCTTTGTTGTGCCTTTCTCGTTTTGCTATGCGCATTATGGTAATTTAAATATCAATTATTTTGTGCTAGCTATGAGAGGGAGCAGTTCACCTCTACACCACATTCATTTGTTGGTATATGACAATCAGAAAAGACTGCACAGAAATGGAAAGTGAACTACAGGTAGCCCTAATACACATTAAATGTTAGTCACGCAATGCTGATGATGTTAACATTAACAATTTGAAAACAATAACCGATTGTTAGATTTAATCATGGCGATTTATTGCAATGCTTTTTTCCCCTTAGTTGGTCAGAACAAAAGTGGATGTTAGCTACTTGTTCAGATGACATTCTTATGTTGGTCATACTTTCGAACAGTAGAATCTGTGATTCCGAATGATCCACTAACTTGTACAAACCTGAAACTTCCACACCAGAATCAAATATTTTAGTCAAAAACATATTCTCTTTTGCCAGAATCAAACTTTAGCCTCAGATGACACATAACATCTTAAAAATACACATACTAGGCTACTTTCATGCCTAGATACCGTAAATTACAACGAGCTTAAGAAAAAATAATTTTCATTCCACTACTATCTAGTGATCTTCTTACAGTAGATGAAAAGCGCTAGAAAAGAAAGGTTTAAATGCCAAAGAGCTGAATATAAACTTATGCAACACAATACATTATGCTGTCAATTACAGTGCATTAATAAATAAATAAATTCAGCATCCTCTGCACCTTCGGACAAATTTCATTACAGTATAGAGTAGCAGTTTCGTGGTCTTCTGTCAAAAAACTTTATCTGCATTCCCTAAACAGTCATTTCTCAGCAAAAAAACAAACAAACTACAGTATACATGTTAAAAAAATGCCATCAAATAAATTTGACAATCACGAGTTTGCTTTGCTGTACATAGAATAGTGAAATTTCCCTCATCTGAAGTATTGTTACTGTTTACTGTAAGTATGTGTAACTGCCCCTGTAGATGATTCTTTCAGCTCTCTCTCCAGTGTTAGGATGCATTTTCCAAAGCACAATCACCTGTGCTCCTGTTTATTTTGCCCTGTGTTTAATCATGGATAAATGTGTGCTATCTGAGTTCACATTGTGACACTTGAGTTAATTCTATTATGTGCTTGTGTTTTATGAATGAGAACATGGTTAAACCTTTGCAAAATTAGGGCATTTTTGTGTAAAGTTTTGCAGAAATTGTTAAGAAAATTTGGATGTGTGTGAAAAACAGGTGAAATGTGTTAAACGTATATATTATTCGTTTTACAGGGTATAAACCAAAGGGAAAAGAGAACTTGATAAGAGAACATAAACATGTTTTGAAACCGATCAAATAAGGGAGATTGTAAAATTAAACCAAATGAATGAATAAGTCACAAGCACAGAATCTGTGGAAAATAGGCACCATTTTCTCATCAAGAGCTGTTTAATGTTTCCTGGTCATGATGAATTTTTCCATTTAACACTCTTAATAAAAGTTCACACCACCAGCTCCTAACTGAACCTTCAGCAGGATACAAAAAAAGATTGTATGGGTTATCAGATGTGTGGATCCTCGGGTTACAAAGAACATTCCTAACATTAAAATGAATGGGGCATTTTATATTTATTTGTAGGCTAATATTTGATGACTGTTGTCATACTATGTTTTCCAGTATTGTTGGTTCATTAACAGGGGTATTTCCCCTATAAACTGAGTGAAGCAGAGATATCTACAGTGTATATTTTTAGTCTTTAGATTAAATATATTTTAAGATAAATTTTTACTGTTAGTCTGAAGAGGTTGTTCTTAACTTTTCCAAATAAAAAGCAGCCAATGTATCTTTATTGTCCCATAACAAACCTTTCTCGAAAGGAACATCTGGCTTTCTTTAATTTACCTTTTTTATGGCAGATGTATGTTGTGGTTGGCAACTCGAAAAAACTTGGCTGTCTGTTTGTTGTAATTTTAGATTACACAACACGTGTTTATTGAGCAGTGATATGATCCTGTAGACCTGCTCTCTCCCCCTCTCTCCCTATATAGGACCAGATGCCTTTGGTTTTATATCACATTTCACATAAGGCAAATAAATGCACTTCTATGGGTTTGTGATGTATGAACAAATATGAAAAGAGTTTTTAAAAGTTCTCTCAGGTATGTTGGCGGGTGTCAAAGTCCCACTCCTGCTGTGAACACGTCCTGCACGAGCAGTAAAAACAGAAAGTGATAAAATGTCTCTTAAAAATCAACCCTGAATGGAAACAAGTCTACATTTCATCTTTTTATGTTTGACATTTTTTAAAAACAAGCAAAACAGATGATATAGAAGCTCTAAGTATATTACAAAATACTTTACAAAATTTCTGAGGAACCATATAATTAAATGGCACACTATAACGGTTTAAAGCCTTGTGTTGCCAATAAATATGTCTACATAGTGCTATTTGGCAGCCTATCTCACCATATGATAAAGAAAATATTGAATAAAATTAAGACGTAATAGGATAGTGTTACCAGACTAGCCAGTGAAACAGTCCGTTCTCCACTACTGAACAAAACAAAGATATCGGCCATTATTTTATTTTTTTTAAACAATTTTTCACCAAATGGAACACAAACAACCCGTCTGGCACATTTAGCAAACTAGTCTGCCACTTCAGTTGTTTAATATCTGCTTATGGTTGTGTGAATTAACAGGTAAATATTTCAGGACCAAAAACAAAACAAATCTGACATTATTTACCCTCATGTCATTTCAAACCTGTATGACTTTCTTAGATGTGGAACAAAAACTGAGGACTTTTGAAGAATGTTCACATTGCCTTTATGTAGTGACGGTAGATTAGTGTCTCTGAAGCTCAAAAATGACGTCTGCTATAGTGTTCAGCAGGCCCTTTTGTAACCCACAAGGACTGTTTCATAGGAATGTATGACCACTATTTTTGATCTTATCTTGCCTATCAAAACTCATTTCTAGTTCGTAAAAAGTGAGATGAAGATCTCGTGTCTTCTTATGTTGTCTGAGCCTGAGGATAGCATGGTTCTTCTGCCAAACCAAAGCTCTGGTTTTCATCATCCTGACGGTTCCAGAACCGATTTGCATTGATCTCATTACAGATAGAGGAGCAACTCATTTTCTCATTTCTTAAAACAGCAGGAAATAATCTGGATGAACACCTACTTCTACGAGCATCAGCATTTTCTGGCTTGAGTTTTGACTCCAGGTTAAGGTCATGGGACTTTATAATGTCCCTTCATGAAGTCTTATTACTCTTGCAGGATTGTGGCACCACTGTCAGCCTGGCACCGCTCTCCTGTCTGCTAGCTTTTCTCCATGGATATAATTTTCAAAATGCTTTCAGGAAACTGGGCAGGAAACACCTCCAAGGAAATTTTTTGGGGGGTGGGAGGGTGGGGGGTGAGTCATCTACTCTCTTCAGTTTTCCAGACATTTTAATGGTGGAAAAGACACAGCAAACATTAGTTCATTTAATGTTGTATTCCTAATTAACGTTTACTAATGTTTGCTTACTTGCACTTTTTTTTACAGAGTGTTGGTCAATTAAGAAAATATATCTGAAGGTAATTATAAGCTGTTATTCTGTCACATTCACACCATTTTCTAATTACGAGACGTTCTAATCTACACGGTGCTCCTCACGTCCTCAGAATTGCAGTTCACACTGGCCACAATTATTGGCGTCCTTTTGCCAAGATAACCGCTCTGAGTCTTCTCCTATAATGCCTGATGAGTTTGGAGAACATCTGACAAGAGATCAGAAACCATTCCTCCACACAGAATCTCTTCAGATTCCCAGCCATGTTGGTCAGGTCAGGGACTGGGACGGCCAAGGCAGAAGCTTCATTTTATGCTCCGTGACACATTTTTGTGTTGATTTTTATATTTGTTTTGGATCACTGTCCTGATGGAAGATCCAGCCACGGTCCATTATAAGATTTCTAGCAGAAGCAGTCAGGTTTTGATTTTTGAATCTGTTGGTATTTACTAGAATCCATGATGCCATGTGTCTGAACAAGATGTCCAGGACCTCCAGCAAAAAATAAAAATAAAAAATAGGCCCACAACAGTAAAGATCCAGTGGTATTTTTAACCTTGGGCATGGGGTACTTTTTATCCCTATTAGCACTGGACCCATCTGGTGGGTTAGCTGGATGGAGTTTGTTTTGGGATGAGCTAGGAAGATTTTTCTTAAAACCCTCCCAAACAACATGTGGTGATGTTTGACCAGGAGCTATTTGATTTTTTGTTTTTTTGACCCCAAGACTCAACTAATATCTGTGATCCTTGGAGAGTCTTTGGCCTCTCAAACTCTCCTCCTCACCGTGCATTAGGACGATATAGACACATGTCCTCTTCCAGTCAGATTCATAACATCTTTAGTTGATTGGAACTTCTTAATTATTGCCCTGATGGTGGAAATGGGAATTTTCAGTGCTTTAGCTATTTTCTTACAGCCACTTTCTATTTTGTGAAGCTCAACAATCTTTTGCTGCACATCAGAACTATATTCTTTGGTTTTACTCATTGTGATGAATGATTAAGGGAATTTGGCCTTTGTGTTTCTCATATTTATACTCCTGTGAAACAAGATGTCACAGCTAGACAGTTTCATGCTCCTAGCTCCTAATAATTTTATTTTTTAATATGAATGGGAATATACTTCAGATATATTTTACTCCTAAGATTTTCTATTGACAATAATTGTGGCCAGCATACATTGAAGAAAACCTTTATTTCATAATGTGAGTACGCCCCCAGCCCACCCCGAATTGTTTTACTTAAGTGAAACGTTAGAATTTTGTGAATTTTTTAAATAATTTTTTTTTTAAACGAAAGATCAAAAGGATAAACAATGCAGATTTATTTTTACAGCCGCCGTTGCTCATTTTTAAGGTTGCCTATATTAGTGGAGGGCCCGGTATGTTTTTATGGAAACACTGTCAACACCCAAAAGAATCTGCAGCAGTCAAGTGATCGGAGCTCTCAAAAATAAACACTTACGTTTACAAGATAATTACGAGTTCCACAATGACATGACCGCTTTTTACAAGACAGAATCTTGTAATTATGATAATTCTGATGTGGCATAAATGCACCATTATAATTATTACAAAGCCACTACATTTGCTTCGACGTAAAAAAAGTTTTAGATTTTCTTTTCAGAACAATGATAATAAGGTTTCCCTTTCTGACAAAACATTGCACCACCTTGCTTATGGAACGTCTACATATTCAGTATTCACATCACAATCTGTATGTAATTCTAGGCCATCCCTGCTAACGGCTTGGACACAAGGCAGTGCTTGTGCTCTCAGCACAGATGCCAAAGAACATTACGTCCTGAGTCGCCGGTTCCTTCATTATTTTTGCAGAGAAATAAAACTATAATTATGAGGGGCAGTTGACTTACTTTTCTTATCGTTTCATTGCTAACTGCGAAAAGTCATAGTATATATATACACACACATGCAAAGACCAAAAAAAAAGCAAAAGAGAAGTCATTTGCAATTTAGTTTCTTTAATATAATCTTATTTACACTGAATTTTTTTCCAGAAATGTTTAGTACATAGTAAGTTACATTACTCTTGCATCGAATAAACAATGACACTCAGGACCTAATAATTGTACAATGTGATGATACTGGTCACATTACTTGGAAAAAGGTTTTTCTTAGAGAAATATGAAAACAACTGTAACTTCAGGCAAAAGTCCATACTCATCTTCAAGCTCACTAGCCATTCCCACAATTGCACAACATTAAACATTACCTCTTTTGTGTTTTATGCAAGTTTAAAAACAGCTCACCACTCTAGGCATTCACGGTCTTTTTGGAAAAACAGAAAACTTCATTTTTGCACACTTGTCAAGAGACACAAAAATCCGACCGATCCGATGTACATTAAGTGAGGAAAGAGACATTTTAAGACAGAACCAAGAATATAAAGGTGATGGATTTTATTGCATATATCACAAATATGAACATGACCACCGGGGTCCAGCCTAAATCACTCGCTAACTCCATCCAGGTCAAAGGTCGGGTGTCCACGTCCTCTTAACGTCCTGAAGAATCAGCAGCAGGTTTAAATACTTTGATTCATACATAAAATAAAAGAGATTAGTGTACAGCTTTCACAAGAACTCAGCCTTTTCTGAAAACTACAGAATAATGGTAATAGCAGCAATACTTAAAAGGACATTACATGGTAATAAATAATTGGTTAAAAAAAAAAAAATGAGTGAGAGAGAAAGACAAAAGTGGTTGAAGAAACACTATGAGGTTGGCTCATTCTTTACATTTACAAAGAATAATCTGGTGCCATGCACATCAAGCACTACATAATGAAATCCAAGACACACCCCTGCCCTTTCACCACACCAAAACCTGGACCAAACACCTCTCCGTCAATAAACGGAGCCGAAGGACATCAGCGCTCGTCCACAGGGGAAGAATCACTCCATGATGGGTGATTGTATGCGTGCCAGCCAAAGTGCTGAATGTTACTTGAAGCAGTGGTTTCAATGAAAGAGCCGCGAATAACAGTCTGGAGGTGATTTTTAATAGTATGTTAAGTTAAAAGAGTTAATGCTAAGTTACCATATGATTATGGCTAGTTTCATTTGGAAAAGATTAAAAGGGTCCATCAAAATTAAGGACAAAAAGAGCTCCTTTAAAACATTCGCCATCCGTTTTCTTTGCGAAACTAAAGTTACGAGTCCAGTTTAGCGGTATTAACGGACACAATGGATCCGAATGTTCTTCAAGAAGGTGACAGAAGTCGACTTGCTTCAAAATCTGCATATTAAAACACCGTTCATTTAGCATTACCTTTAAAAAGTAGGTATTTCGTTGACAACGGAGGAATGCTCACTGGATAAAAAAGATTTGTATGCGATGAAAATACTGGCTCGCTCTGGAAACCGCTGACTTTGCAAGGGCTTTGGGTCCTTCTCTAGACTGCACATGATCGTTGTGCTTCAGCTGAAGAACGCTGACACATGGGCGCTGTTACATTCACAGTTCCCACAAGAGGACTAAGACTCGCTGTTAAGCATGTTCAGACAAAAAAACAACATTTCAATAATACATTTCAAGCAATCGAGTTAAAATTTCTACAATGAGAACTGATGAGTACAGGAAATGGATACCACTGAAATGCCATCCTATAGTACTGAACAGGATGCAAGGAAATAAAGTAGATTACGGAAACAATTGGAGACGTTACATACATACCGAGCATGACAACGCAGACCACCCTTGTCCTTCGAGACACATTTGCTGTAGGTAAATTGGTTTAATGGTCACAGGCTCTGTGTATGTTAAAATACTCCACCTAGACTAAAACATGAGCTCTACTTCATGTAGACCACAGGCTCAGCGAGGCTCTACGTACTGCAGCACAAACATACTCGCGTTACAGTCAGACACCATCAACCCACCGCTTCAGTGACAAAGACAATACAAACTGGATTTTTGAGAAACAAAATAAATGTTGATCAGATTTCTCCGTAACTTATGTGGTAATGCGCAAACAATTACCGAATTACACCGTGAGGAATCATTAGTCTTTGAGAGTTTCGCCCTTGGGTGGTCGCTCCCCTCCATTGCAGTCTCAGGCTGGCGGGTGATGCTAAAGTCTGTCAGAAGACACCAGTCCGTCTGTCCTGAAGAAGGGGAAGGGGGTGAGAAGGATGGCTGGGGCTGTTTGGTGGGTTTGCGGCCATTGCTGGCTGGCTGGACAGGGCACTTGCTCACTCCACTGCAAAGCCACACGTCTCCTCCACGGCCGTCAGGAGTTTCTCGTAGAGCTTCTCGTAGGACTCGTAAGGCGGGATGTCAATTCGGTTGAAGCTGAAAGAATGTGAGAAATTAGATCAGTATTTCAGCAAGAGCCCTGACTTCATTTCAGTAAAGTGCCAAATAGTGTCATATGACTACTTACTATTCAGGGCTTGACATTAACACCCGCCAACCTGCTAAATGCGGGTGGGTTTCAGCAGTGGCGTGCAACGCAGTCACTCCTACTAGCCACTTCGGCGGGTTGAATTTTATATAGATTTTTCAATACATATCGATGCTGCAATAACGCTTCCAATACTCATTTTCCACAAAATGGATACACGATACCAGCTACATCATCTTGTCCTCTCTCATCTCTCAGACAGCGAGTTGACACAAACCCACCTCCCCTAACTCATTTGTTTCATAATTGCGCCGGATGAGTATAGTTGGTGTTACAGGGCTTGAATTTCGGTGTGGGATTGCGTGTATTGCACATAATTTTACCCAAAGTGTGCGCACAAAACCACCTCATACTAAATTGAGTTCTTTTTTTCTGCTTATACATCGTGCTTAAACAGTCAAATACTCACAAAATAAAAGACAAAATGCTTGGCGAGTATTCAGATAAGCAGTCGGTTATGTTAAGTGAACAATCACGCGTGTGTAACAGTACAATGATCCGTGCCTCAGGTCTTCATGTTACAGCAGCTTAATAGATGATATTAAAATATCTATATGGCAGTCAAAATTGTGGCCAGCGAAAATGCTGAGTGGCTAGTAATTTTGGAAAACCACAAGCCACAGTGGCTGGTGAGAAAAAAAGTTAATGTCAAGATCTGAATGTATTTAATATCACTTAATCAATTGAATGCATCCTTGCTGAATAAAAGTACTAATTTCTTTAAAAATGAAAATATATATTTTTAAAATAAAAAGATCAAGGAAAGTTGGATTCTCATCCTTTAAAACAACAGAAAATGTGCATTTACATTTTTTGAAAACATAACAGATCTTCTGCATCTTTGATTAGTTTCAAGTTTTTAGCTAAATCTTACCATGTATGGGCTTTGGGCAGGTTGTCTGTGTTGGCATCAATTAAATGAATAGTGAAGAGTCTTGGTCCTGCAGAACCTGTAGAACCTTACAAAGATACATTCTAGTTATCACTGTTCTCCAAATCATCACACTCAACAGAAGTGAGCAAACTACTTTAAAAAGACACTCTCAACTCATGTAGCTTCCACATTGTTAAAAGTGAATCAGATTATTCAGCAGGATGTAATGTAGGGTTGGGCTTGAACCTGTAAACCATGTTAGTCTGCATGTACAATTTTCTTTAGTATAATATACACTGATAAATTGTGCATCATAAGAACTGGGACAATTGATAAATGATGGTTTCATGTTGCCTTTAGTCAGGGAATTTTTCACTAGGGTTAAGGCCAATACAAACAAAATAGTGGCAGGCTAGGACGTTTTGACAAGCACAGTATGCCAGGTATATTGAAAGTGCACATGGCTTATCTATTAGCCACCTTGCAGTGCTTTGAAGCCTTGTAGTGGGACGCGTGTGGAGCCCGTGACGAACTGTAGCAGTCTGCCTCTCCTCTCCTCGTCAAACGATTCAACCGCCTGCCAGAACCACTTCACTATGTTACTGTCAGCCACACAGTGCTTCAGCCGCGTGTTGGCCTTCCAGTCATTCAGATCGATCTTCCCCAAACCACCGATGATCAGCTACAATGCAGAGAGAATCAGAAACATTATTTTAAACAATATTGAGAGGGGCATGTCTATAGTTTGATGAAGATACACTACTGTACCTGTTTGGGGTCAGTAAGACCTTTTTTTTTTCTTTCAAAGAATTACATTTTATTTAGCAAGGATGCATTAAATTGATCAAAAAATGTATCAACTAGTTTCAACATTCATAATAATAAGAAAAGTTTCTTGAGTAGAAAATCAGCATATTATTAGGATTTCTGAAGGATCATGTGACACTGGAGTAATGATGCTGAAAATTCAGCTTTGCCATCACAGAAATAAATTTAATTAATAAAATTAATTTTAAAATATTCAAATAGAAGAGAGTTAAAATTGCAATATTAATGTCACAATAATACTGTTCTTGCTGTATTTTTGATCAAATAATTGCAGCCTTGTTGAAAAGAGATAAAAAAATAAATAATAATAATAAAAAACTTCCTATCCCCAAAACTTTGAACAGAAGTGTATGAAATGAAAAAGCCAATATAAAAATAGTAATACAATACTATTTAATAAAATAGTAAAAATTAGGTTTCCCAAATGATGTGTAACTATTCTAATTCGATTTCACCATTCCTAATAGTTTCAGGACTATGAGAATTACGAGAGCAACAAGACTAGGTTTTAATAATGTCTCTGGCATTTAATAAGGTATCAGCTGCAAATAAATAAATACATTCACAGTTATTTTAAAGAACGGATTCAATCATTCATTATGTCACACAAAAATGTCATAAAATGTCATAAAAGCATAAAATGTTGCTATTTGTTACATAAATGTTGCAATATGTGCTGTCAAACGATTAAATCACATCCAAAATAAAAATTTGTGTTGACATAATATGATATGCAAATGTAATATAACATGCAAATATTTCTTAAATATATACATGCATGTGTGTGTATTCAAATATACATAATATACACAGTACACACAAATATATTACGTAAACACAAGCTTTTATTTTTGGTGCGATTAATCATTTGACAGCCCATGCATCATTTTACAATGCATTGTTACACTGGTCCAAAGAAATGAAAATGAATAAATAAATTACATTGCTATATAGTTATGGTTAAGGTGTACTTTGTCCCAAAGGGAAATTTGTCTTGGGCTCAAAAAGCAGCCATTGCATCACATGAATCATAACACTTAAAACAATGTATAAGCGGACCCTTTTCACAGACTGTGATGACGCATTTTAACAGTCATCAGCACTGTAAAGCCTGCAAAATGTATTTTTTTCGTAAAAAATAAAAAAAAATGTATGTACATTTATAACACTAAACTTTGTATTATATTACCTTTGTATCAAATTAAAAAAAAAAAAAAAAAAGTTAATGCTGCTGAAAGTGTGTTTCTAATACAGCAACTATGGGCGCGACAGTAAAATGACACCTTTCTCTCTTCTGACTGCTATTATCAATCTCGCGCTCTTTTTACCCCCCATCTTTTTAAAGTTGTGAAAACACTTTTGTGGAGTTCTTATATGTGAAAATATATTTGAGAGAATGGAAACACAAAAAATATAACACACACCCTTCCCTTGTAGTAGATCACTTAATTAATGCCATTTAATATAGTTTGTTGGCTATTATTGCTGTTAGGTTGAAATGTCATTATTATTCTCCTATCCTTCCCTTTTAAGGTCTCTGATATTATTCAGAGCAGTCTCTTCATCAGCCTGTCTGTTCAGCGTGTCTGAAATGTCTGAAAATTACCTCAAGTTCCTTGTTGTCAAAAGGCTTGAGCAGATGCTGTGGTATGAGCTCGTTGAAGCCCTTCTGCAGGGCGAGGAACTGGGCCTCAATGCCTCGCATGAACCTCCAGTTGACATAAAGCCTAACAGAGACAATCAATTATTAGAGAACTGCAGTATAACCTGGAGAACACCAACAGGCAACTGCACAAAACCACACTTCTCCATTAACAACCTCTGATTAATTTCTATTTGGCAATGAACACTCATAAAAATTGACATCCCACTAACATTCTTGATCAGTAGCTTATACATCCAGGGTACACTCAATCAAACTGACAGTGGAAAAAGCATTGAGGCTCCTAACGCCCCTGCCAAGCCCCTTTAACCAGGGTGACTGCTGCCCTCTGCTGGCTGCCTGTCTCTGAAAGAGTGATTATGAATCTGCTGTGGCTGGTAGTCCACAAGCTTGCTCCGCTTCATACCTCACATATTCTTTCTTGTTCTCCTCTGTGACAGGGATGTTCTTGCCGTTTGGTTTTAGCTCATGTTGGAGGAATTTGCCAAAAGCATTATGTTCTACGCAGAAGGTGTGGTCCAAAACAGATGTGATGTCATTTTCTCTAAAAAACAAAAGAAAAATATAGCAAAATTATTCATATTGTTGCTTACAGTCAACAGGCTACCCATTAACAATCCATAAACATCAAGCTGTTTGTTTGACCACACTGAACCCGAAATATGCCAGTGCATTTTACTTTATTTTTTTACTCTGATTTGTTGTAATTCCATTTGCAATGGTGATTCTCTTTATATACACTTCTTAAAAAAATTAATAATACCAAGAGTTTTTACATTTAAATTAGGACACATTAAAAGCTGCACAAAAAATACTAACATTGTTTAATTTCTTAAAATTGTAATGTGTAGATGCAATGTAGATACATAAACTGTACCCAAGTATGAATTTCTCTACAAAACAAAATTCCTATACTTCCTATTCTTGTGTCATTACAGGAATAGGAAGTTTTGAAGACTTTATTATTATAAAATTTGGAAAGTCATCATAGCAACAAGCTGGTGTATTGTTTAAACTGGTTGTGCAGATATTTACCCTTTTCTTTTAATGTATTTATTTTATTGCTAAATAATAAGGGGTTGCTTTATATTTGTGATCCTGGACCACAAACCCAGTCATAAGTCGCACGGGTATATTTGTGGCAATAGCCAACAATACATTGTATGGGTCAAAATGATAAATTTTTCTTTTATGCCAAAACTCATTAGGATATTAAGTAAAGATCATGTTCCATTAAGATATTTTGTAATTTCCTAATTTATATATATATATATATATATATATATATATATATATATATATCTCAAAAATGTATTATTATTAGTAGTAATATGCCTTGCTAAGGACTTCATTTGGACAACTTTAAAAGTGATTTTCTCATTATTTAGATTTTTTTGCACCATTAGATTCCAGATTTTCAAATAGTTGCATCTCGGCCAAATATTGTCCTATCCGAACAGCTTATTTATTCAGCTCTCATTTGATGTATAAAATCGCAATTTCCCAAAAATTACCCGTATCACTGGTTTTGTGGTCCAGGGTCACATTTAAAATGTTAATAATGTCATGCAATTATTTTTGTTTAATTTTAGCCATACATTTGTCACACATTCTGGCTTGTGCACTTTTAAGAGTCTTTCAAGTGTGACACACAACAGTGGTGTAGAAAGGTCTGTGAGAGATAAGTCTGCGCTCTCTTAAGAGTCTTAAAGACTTAATTTTCTTTAAGCAACATAAACTTTATTTAATTCTAGGGGTGTGACGAGATCTCGTGCCACGAGATCTCACGAGACTCAACTGTGACCAGATTTCTTGTCGATGTGAAATGCTGTCTCGCGTCAATTTCATGACAGAGTGTGAGGGTGAAGTTAGGATAGAATATGCCAATGCTACGTTCACATTACGCCTCCACTCTAGTTTTGCTTTTAATAGAAATAAAAACAATTTAATTCAGGTGGATAATCATAACAGTCTCTTCAATTCCATCAGCTCATTCAACACGAGCTGTTTGAGTTGTGCATATTGCGCATCACTGATCACTTGACGAGAAGACACGCATGTGTTATGAGTGTGTGTTACATGTTAGTGAAGCATTGAGCGTGTGTTACGAGTGTGTGTTACATGTTAGTGGACTAGACCGTGGCGAAGGATTCGTTGCGCAGCAGAAGACTTATATTTTAAAATGCTCTCCCTATTCAGAGTACGCACGATCGCGAAAGTGACAGTAAACGGGATTGCGCATTCAAACGTGATTTCAATACGTTACCGCTGTTTGAAAGCGACTCCCTGAGGCATGTGAATATCGCCCAATATAAAAGCTATCTAGCTGTAACCATCTCTTAGCTCTGTATCATGCTTGAAGAAAAATGTGGTCTCTATTTGCACGTTGAATATTGAGTACTTTGATTATAGTTATTGTTTGCACTTAATATCTATGATCAATTTGTGGGAAGTAGTTCAGTTAGGAGGTCAAAAGAAGCTCATGTGCAGTTCTAAGGTCTGAAGAGACAATCATACAGGAGAGACGCCCGTCAGTTGAGTTTGTGCAAAACCTTTACAGTGCTTGTTGTCTTTTACTGTATATGATAACTCATACTCAGAAAGTAGAACTGAAATGACATTCATTACAAGATGACGAGTTAAAACATTTCAAATGCACCTGCAAACAATTTTTCTAGTTATGCATTTCATCATTGAGGATTTCTTAAAAATACTATGTAAAAATCTTGTCTTGTCTCGTTCTCGTGAACCCGATCTCGTGTCTTATCTCGTGAGATAAGGGTCTCGTCACACCCCTATTTAATTCTATTAAAACGGAGTCAGACATTTCTTATGAAATTCACTCACAGGATCCAAACAAGGCTCTTGTGCAGCTCTGGGTCCACAGTCTCAAGGTCGCAAAGCTGGATCGGTTTCCCCAGGAGCTGCTTGTAGAAGGGCAAGGTGAAGCCTCCATTGATGTAGTGCCCGTGGAAAACAGCCAGACCCATAATCCGCCCAACAAAGTGAAAGTAAGACAAGTGGTCCTGAAAAATCAGCAGAGGGTGTGACAGGAAAGTTAATGTGTTCCTGCAGCAGAGCCAACCTTAAAGCGCACATGACGACCATGAGATCCAAGCAGCACAGCGTTTGCTAAATTCTTCATAACATACTGATTTACTGGATCTTGCACCGAATGACTTACAGGGTTGATGGATGAGTCTGGGTTGATCTGTAGTGTGTAGATGTTATCAGTTGAGTACTGAAACAGGCCGTAGTATGGATTCAGCATCTCATGGCAGAGAAGATATAACCACTCCCTGGAATAAGACAGGAATTCAGACACAGAAGTCAGATTGACTTTTTTTTTTTTTAGAAGATGCTCAAATCTGAGTCTTGCTGGCTGCAGTTCAAATCTAAACTCCGTGCTCAACAGGGGAACACCTGCAATATCGTGAACATGATACCCTGCATGCTGATAAGCCTGGCTGAGATTCAGCTAAACTGTTGAAATTATAAAGTCAAGTCTGGTGTATGAAAAGAGATGTGGGAATAATGAGGCACAGGGGAAATTAATTAATGAGAACCTTTCATATGGAACAGATTCATATGCTACCTAGCAACACCACCGTAATCCAGCCCCTCCTCTCCTCTAAACTTCACCATCAGCCGCTTCTTCAGGTCTTTGGGTCTCATCTTCATGATCTGTCTATAAGACTCCTATTGCACAGATAGAGCAGCACTTAGAGCAGTGACATTACAACACATTTCATTTCCATAATAAGATGCAATTCTGAGTGAAACATTACATTTACATAAATAACACATAATTAAATTAAAGGGATAGTTCACAATAAAATGAAAATTAAATCATAATTTACTCACCCTGCAGCACTAGCTGCATAAACATAGCCATTATGTTAAGACAGTGTCTTAAGATCTAGTATGACCCACTAGCAGTTGGTCAAGGGGCATTCAGTCTTACTTTCAGTATCAAATTATGTTAAAAACTACGTTTTTATGTAACTGATTTTAAAAAGTTATGAACAGTCTTAAACCAATTTGATGTCTAACTTGTAAGAGTAGTCTTATCAGTTTATGCAACCAGCCTGGTGTTGTTCTAATACTGTATGTCCTTCTTTCTTTTATGGACCACAAAAGGAGAATAAAAAACTCACACTCGTCCATATAACAGCAGTGAATAGCGACCAGCATCAAGCTTTTTAAAAAAGCATCACAGAATGATCCCATGCAATATAGTCCAAGTGTTCTGGGAGTATACAATAGGGTTTGGACATAACCCGAAATGTAATGTATTTAACAAAATTCTTGACCTTGGCTGTCAGTCTTTTCTGCTTGACTGCACGTTCGTGAGACTCTGTTAGTGCCGAGATGTTGTGAGAAATCAAGATCAACAAAAACACGACATTAAATACAACCCATGTACCTTCTTCTCTCAGGTGAATATATCTGTTGTATTCGTCATAAGAAGTTATCAAGTTTACATCTGTGAACTGCCGTTATGTCATCAGACAAATGGAGTCCCGCTCCAGTGATATTTGACTTGGTTAAGAAATTACTTGGATACTTTTTTGGGATTTCTAGGCATTGTATTTCATGTGTTTTTGTTGATCTTGATTTCTCAAGATTTCTCAAGTGTTTTTCTGGGCGAGACGGAGTAAACTGCGGCTCTAATATGTGCAGTCGAGCAGAAAAGACCAATGGTCAATGTCAAGAATTTCATTTAATACATTCAATGTCTGGTTGTTTTTCACCAAACCCTATCGTATAGAACACATGGAATATACAGCACGTGGAACCACGTGTCATACTTTTGCATTTAAAAAAAAAAAACACAAAAAAAACACCTTGATTCTGGTTGCTATTCACTGCCATTATTATGTGGATGAGCACGAGCAGGACATTTTAAAACATTTCTCCTTTAGTTGCCCATAAAAGAAATAAGGGCATACAGCATCAGAACAACTCCAGGGCGAGTAAATTATGACTTAATTTTCATTTGAACTATCCCTTTAAACAATTATGAAATTAAACAAATTTGTTTAGCCTAAAATTATGTGTACATTGCTTTTTGGCCATTTAAAAAAAAAAAAAAAAATCTGATGCAAATTTTAAAAGTAATTTAATAATTACACTACTGTTCAAAAATATGGGGTCTTTTAATCAGCAAGGAAAAAATTCTCAAAAGGAACAGTACAGACATTTATAATGTTACGTAAAATGTATACATTTCAAATAAATGCTAAGTGCTGAAAAATCTTGAAAAAATATAAAATAAATATTTATATATTATATATTATATATATATATATATATATATATATATATATATATATATATATATATATATATATATATATATATATATATATATATATATATATATATATAAAATTCCAGTCAAATGACACTGAAGACTGGAGTAATGGATGCTGAAAATTCAGCTTTAATCACAGGACTAAATTAAATTTTAAAATATATTAAAATAGAAAACAGGTTTATTGTAATACTGTTAGTTTTAATTGTAGTAACATTTCAAATTATGACTGTCTTTATTGTATTTTTGATCAAATAAATGCAGCCTTGGTGATCATAATAGATTTTTCAAAAACATCTTACTGACCCCAAACTTTTGAATGTTAGTGTACACTGGGATGAAATCATGATGCATATATCGTAGTCACTTCCAATGACAAAAACAGTTCCACAGTGCATGCTTACATGACACTATTCAGGTTTGTGACTGCGAGTACCTCAAAGATCTCCTCACGGGACACTTCTATGCGGCAGTGGCCGGCTTGAGGCTGCTGCAGGGAGAGCTCATGGCGAAGAACTTTAAGTTTCTGGACCAGATCTCTCTCGTAGCGCACCGGTAACTCCCCGTCACCCTCCTCCATACCAACCTCCATCTGTACGGGCAGAGCCTGGCTCGACTCCTTCACCTGAGAGTGCTGGCTGCTCATGTGCAAAACACACACAAATGTCACATGTGAACCAATACCTCCGCACTTTCATAGCAGTTTATCAAACCACTGGACCATGTACTTTTCATGCATCATTTGGGTTACACTCCCACTAGGGACGATTAGGAATTAAATGTCGAGAATTAATTTAATAAACCCTTATTCGAGCAAGCAATTATCATTACTAGCAAGTTTAATTACACAAGGATGATTTATTCATTGTGGTGAATAATTAACAGGATAATTTAAGAGCTGGGATGAGTAATCAGATGTTATGAGCAGAGCCGATGTGAAAGATGTTTTACCTCATGATGTGATGTAACCTGGGGTCGGTGAATTGCGTGGTTCTATTATTGTGGTCGACAAAATAAATTCTTCCTGACACAGTGCTCCTGATCTCCCAGCCGGGCGGCAGAGGGCCCAGCTCCTCACAACTCACGCTGTTCAAATCCCTGAAGGAGCAAGCGCACCCATCACACCTGCTGCTCAGCATATATAATGGTGACCTAAAACTCTGCCTCTTTACTCTCTTCCTGGGTGGGAAATTAACTTATTTTTGTTCACCAGCCACGGTGGCAGGTGAATACCCTATTTTACAAATCAGATTTTATCAAACATTTTTATTTTTGTTCATTTCAAACACACTACCATTCAAAAACATAAACATTTTTTTTTTTTTTTTTTAAGAAATCTCTTATGGTCACCAAGGCTGCATTTATAATTTTTTTTTATTATAACCCCAAAAAAAAAAAAACCCCAACTGTAATATTAAATAATATTAAAATGTAAAATAATTGTTTTCCATTTTAATATATTTTTATTATTAATGTTGAAAGTAGTTGTGCTGCTTAATATTTTTGTGGAAGCCATAATACATTTTATCAGGATTTTTGGATGAGTAGAACGTTTAAAAACACTTTTGTAATCTTCTATAACATTATAATTAATAAATGTTGACTAAAACTATTATCCATTCAAGTAGAGCTAATACCTATTACCCAAATAGAAAAAAAATCTGCATTTTTCAAAGGCTTTACATTCCAAAGCAGACAGACTTGTCTTATTACAGAGATGTTGGCACAACTAAAGATCCAAACAAACAGTCAGACAGTATATAAAAACCTTTTAAAAACATACGCACGTGCATGTTGAATATACAAACATTCTGTTGGGGCAATCGAAAAAGGCCCATTTGAGAGGTCACACGCTACAGAGACTGATAAGGCAAAATAACCTGCCACTGCGCAATAAGCACCTGCAGTTGACTAGTGGCTTGTGTTGATTTCCCACCCTGCCCTCATCACTAACAGTCTCTTTCCTCAAGTCATTATTATGATGACGAGCAAATGATTAAGCTTCACAATGTCAACAGCAGCAGATATTAAGTGGGATTGCTGATTATTAAGTTAGCTGATTGTGGAGATTAAAGAGCGACGATTAGAGCGATATCACAATAGAAGTGAGGAGCAATCAAACAGGGGGAATCGTTATTTCAGCAAAGGCGGGTGGTGATTAAACCTACCGAGGTATTCTGGGATCATGCCAGGTGCTCACGCCAGTCTGTGTGTGCAGAAAATAGACTTGGCCCTGCACAGTGGTCCTTTGCTCTGTATTCGAAAAGAGAAGAGATGCATGTCAAGAGTGAATGAGCAACAGCTAACTCAGAGGTTTACACGTAACCTGAATGAGCGCCAGGGCTATTGCAAGAGGACGCTGAGCATCCAGTTCTCAGACTGCACACAGCTAGTGTGGCATGTCTAGTCTGAGATTTAATTACATTGGCGCCGTCCACTGGTCACAGCAGAGGACTCGACCACAACACCAGCAGGGTCAGGCACGGTTACACTCCAATGAGAGGCTTTACCACAGCCAATCCACCTGTATAATGCGGGCCGCAGTAGCCACACGGCTCAGCTAAAGCAGCAGTGCCACATAGAATAGACTTCTTTCAGAGCTCAGTCTCTCCAGTTCACCGCACTTCAGTAGCCTCTACCCAGACCGCTAAGCTGCATTAGTCTCAGTGGACTCCAGCAGTACTGAGAGTAAGAGATCTGGTATATGCACTGGGAAGTGCAAAACTACATACATTTAGTTAAATACATATAAATCTTTTATTGCAAAACTATCACAGTCCTTAAAAAAAAAAAAAAAGAACAGGCAGTTGCAGATATATACATAATGATAGAAAAATCGATTTGAAGTGTATTGAAGTAGGTGAATTTGTTACAAAAACAGTGCCTCAATACCTGTGATGTTTTAAAGCAGCCACACTAAAAATAAAAAGCTTAAACAATTCGATCAAAAATAAATAAATAAATAAATAAATAAATAAATAAATGTAGGTAAACTTCACTAAACAGACCATGCTGTCTCATTACTAATGCGCACACACTCACCGTAGCCCTCAGGGAGGTCGGGGGACTGGTGTCCATGTGGTCGGTTTTGGGGTGTGTGCGCGTGCCCTCTGGAATCTTGGTTTCTGATCCGTTGTGCTTGGAGTCGTTGGTCCTGATTGGGTGACTCAAGTGCACGGCAGTTTCCTCCACCAGCAGCCCCTGTGGGATCTGTGTATGGCATTGGCTCCTCCATGAAGCAGCTGAGAGGCCGTCCTGGCCCCGAGTCCTCAAAAACTGGCCTGAAATATACAGATCAGATGTGAAAACACACGGCTTCATCAGCACACAGAAATACAAACATTAAGGATAAACATAAATGTTTTACAAACATAAAACTGCTAATATTTTAAAAACTGTCACAGGACCCATCTTACACAGTAAAGTCATACACATTGAAATTTTCATAATCTATCATGACATGTAATAACTTTCATGTAACATTTTTGAAATGACTTTTCAGCTGATTTAACACAGGCCACATTAGGCGTGGATAAGTAATCTCATAATCATCACACTCATATCAAATCCTGGTGAATAAAAGAAAGTTCCGCCCTATATTATTTTCCCAGACTGGGCCTAGTATTGATAAAAACAGTGATGAACTGTGAGAATAACTGGTCTTTAGGAAGCTGTGCATCTTCAGGACAGAAGACGACTCACCCTTCATTCTCTACCAGTCCTCTACAGTCGACCACAGGCCCTCCACTGCCAATTCTGTCTCTGGTTTGCAGGCTCACTACAAAAATGAAGAAAACGGTTAAAGAAAAGCCTTCACATTGAGGCTCTTCTTTTAGCAGAAAATACTGATTAAGTGATACATTTATTTTAGTTCGTTAATTTATACATTTAATTTTACACAGTGGTCCCAAAGCATTTGGAACTTTACACCACTTTTTTTTTGTTTTTTTTTAAAGGATGACCTTCATTGCATTAAATACAAAATATCAAACTAAATGGCATCTGCAAACAAATAATGCTAGTGCTTTTTCAGAAGTACACTTTTATGAGGCAAATTCCATCTTAAATGTTTTGACTTTCTTCAAAATGAACACTTGGTTTGATATTTTGTTATCCAGTGCAAATACATCCATTTAAAAGGGTTGCTAAATAAATTTTTGGGCCATTGTACCTGAAAAATTCTGTACAAGTTCGACATGCACTGTTCAATACATACCAACGATTTGTCCACGGACAGCATCACTGTCAGATGGGTTCAACTTGCACAAGTCTAAACGCTGGTCTGATGGTGAGATAATATGATGTAATCAAACTTCTGATGTATGAGGTTATCAAACAGTTAACAGCTGTGATAAGGCACAATGAAGAGATTATGACTGGCTATAAAGTATCACACTCACAGCCTGTGTCTTTTAGTCTGCTGATGGCGTTGGACAGGAGCCGCACACAGCCTAAGAAACCCGCCCCCTGCTTCTTATGGATCTTCTTATGGTTCCACACACTAATGGTGATGGAATCTGTCTTCCCAATATACCTGTGGAAAAGCTCCATTTAGCAAGTTCCTCCAGTAAACTTCTGTTTCAAAGCACTAACTAATATTGCCTCCATTATTTTAAAGAATAACTAAATGACCGAAACTGCACAACAGTATGAATACCACTAAAAACATTTAAGTAATTAAGTAAGGCAATTTGCTCACAGGTCGTAATGCTGATTCCACTTGGGGTCCAATGTGCTTTTGACCGTGTCTGTAGAGTGACATTGACCTGAGCCATCCACCACCACTTTGGCGAAAGGATCAGGCAACCCTGCAGAGAAACAACAGCGTGGCAGGAATACAAATAAATAACAGAGGACAAACTCGGTCGTCACATGCTGTCCTCTGAATAAACGGGTACAATCTGGAAAGCTAAGCAGCTTCCATAGTGACAGCTACAAGAATTTAGATAGACTGCAAATATTTAGATTTATTTTCCAGAGCCCCAGACCGAAAAAAATGACAGTGGAGCTACTGACTTTCAGTACAGACTTTCAATCACCATCACTCCATATACATTAATAAAGTCTCTGAAACCCATTTTTCATACACTTTTTACAGGCAATTACAGATGAAACATTATATTAAATATGTTTTCAGTTAAGTTATATAAACTAAGATTGTTTTTAGTATAAAATTGTGTTCCACCTTGATGCTTTCACTTTTCACATTTGATTCTGACTGTATTTGTGGCACATACTCACTGTTCTGTAAAGGCTGGAATACACTACATGATTTTTAAAATCTGAACATATTAGGCATTATCCATTTCCTGACTGTAAATGTTTAAAAAAAAAAAAAAAAAAACTAGGATTCATACACTAAACGACCGAGTTAAGTACTTCCATAATTTCCATGAACTTGCGCAGAAACATGCACCTTGTTGTTTGGAGATGTGTGACAAATGAAAATCAATGTGCTCTAAAATCAACTCAAAATATAAAATATGTTTGACTGGATGCATTTATAGTCTGCAGCAAAAGACAAAAAAAAAAAAAAAGAAAAAAAGAATAAAAGGTGTAAATGTGCCATCATACACTACATGATTTCCTCTAAATATCTGTCACCTCCGACTGGCCAATATCTGCAAACTGACTCTTGGCAACTAGCAGTTGACTTTCGGCTATTTGTGTCAACTAATCAAGACTGAGATCAGTGCAGATTTTGGGCAAAAGTCATATAGTGTATTCCGGCCATGAGAGTATTTTGGCCTGACTGAAAATTACAGTTCAATTTTGCTTTATGGTTCCAACATGTCACTGACCACACCCAAGCAAACTGATTCACACCCAAGCAAAGTCTGGTGTGAATTCCACCTTACAGTTGGTTGGCATAGTGAACAGTTTTAGATGTTTATTAGTCAGTTGTTGTAAGCCTATTCAAACTGAAAACTTATTTGTGATCATTCTAGTCCTGTATTGTGTTGCTTAGTTTTAGACTTGACAATGCGCTTTGCACAGTGTTATTGAAAGTCACATGCTCTGTGAACCATGTTTTGTTGGCATGAAAATATGAAGAGTGTTTTAACTGAAATTATGTATATAAGTGGGGAGAAAAAGACTACTGACAAATACATGCTGCATCTGTTGTACAACATTAATTCTAATAATTCACTGTATAATTATCAGGGGCAATTGGCCTTGTTTTGCCCAGTGTTCGTCATACATTCTCATGTGGCCTTTTGTTATACGAGAAGCATAATGGCCATGGCACAGAAACAGGATCTTATGAATGACGCACACCAGACATTTGAATAATATGTGGGACACACACGGAGGAGGCCAGTGGGGCAAACAAGCCTGTCAGTCAGAACAGCTGGGATCGAGAGCCTAAGCGCCAGGACAGCGAAGTGTACTTGTGCTGTAGTGGGTGGAATCTGATGAGGAGCCACTGACTGAGGATGTGAATTCCCCCAGTGATAAAAGCAGCCAGTGGGCGGCTCTGAACAACTCAGAGGAGAGAGGCTCTAATGTTCCAGAGCTACAGAATCATAATATACAGCCATTTCTGCGAATGCGAAGGATTTAATGTTGAGTAAAAGTTCACCCAAAAGCTAAATGTAGTCACGCATACGACATTTCAAACCCCTTTGACTTTATGTGAAACAAAAACGGTAAATATGAATAATATCCTAGCTACTCTTTTCAATATAAATGTGAATTTACAACAATGCATCACTGAAGGGGTTACAATACATGATCTACATTTCTCATTTTCTAAAAATAAAGCTTTGACAGCTTTGTTAGAGAAACAGACCAAAATAAGTCATTATTCACTGATAATCCACTCACTCTCCTTGGCACATTTATGAAAGTTAAAGAGAGAAGTAGTGATGTCCTATTTGCGAACTGCATTGTTTTTCGAGTCGGATCTTTTCAATTAAATGGTTGGTCCAGTTCAAACTTGAATCATTTTGAAGCAATATTTTTCTCTCACAGTGTTACCAAATTGCCTTCAGAAGACTTTGAATGTAGTGCATAATTCTCATAGACTACTTTTGTTATGCATTTCTGTCTATTTTTTAAGATTGAAATACCAATTTATTTTAATTACATGGAAAAGAGCACCCAGCACATTATTCAAAATATTTCCTTTTGTGTAGCAATGTAGGTCTGGAGTGAATGAGGTTCAGTAAAAGTAAACATACATTTTTTTTAAAGTGCCCCTATTATGCTATTTTAAACTTTCTTCATTTAGTTTTGGAGGTCTCCAACAACAGGTATACATGTATCAAAAGGTCAAAAAACTGTTTCATTTTCTCATAATATACATTGCGCATCACCACAATGTTCAATGATTCTCAAACGACTCGATGGATGAATCAGTCTCTCTAAATCCCTCCTTTCCACAAGCTGCTCTGTTCTGATTGGTCTACCGCATACTGCGTGTATTTCGGAAACAAATGTCCATTACCATAACTGAACTCCAGCTCCGCCCGGAGGCTTCCTGAAGCTCAGCGATAGTACACACTGTAAAGACCGTAATGATGACGTTGATTTTACACCAATCCCAGCGCGAGTCTGAATCGGTGATGGTGGAAGAACTAGTTATTCAACCCGAACCTTGAGCAGGACGTTTCTCAGTGATGCTACTCAGTTTGAGGTACATTATGAGGTGTGTGTGTTTCTAATTTATTGTGGTGCACATGTGAGAACTATAAATCAATAACAGGACATACTTTAGCCCAGCAGTAATGTGAATGACTGATGTAACATTAAAGTTTGCAAAACAAATCTTGCTCCATCCTTTATCTTTACTTAAAGTCGTAAGAATGACAGACAACCTGCATGAATAGACAGTTTTGGGTAATACTGCAGCCCAGTAGTATTTCAGTAAGACAGTAATAACGTCAGTTAGCTAGATACCTACACAATATGAAACGAACACATTGTAGAGCACAGCATCTTCTCGACATGATGCTATCCAGTATCCATAGGAATCAGCTGCAGTATCTGAGGTGGTTCAAGTTTTCCCTGGTGTCCATGTGCAAAATAAGTGGACAGGCAATATGCTAATGTTTTGTCTTGACGTCACAATGAAACAGCTTGGGATTCGTTTAAAAAACAATTTGTTTAATTGACTCTGAGTCGACTCTTACGTTTGAGAGACAATAACTTTATATACGGTGCACTTTCAGATTTAAAACTTTGCAGGATGTTTTCATTCACTTAGAACTGTGTGTTACACACTACATGAAAGGTCATTTTCAAAAATCCATTATAGGGGCACTTTTGAATGTACACAAAGGATGAAAATAGTGAATAAGGAGGTTAAATGAGTTATACTTACGGAAGAAGTCTTTCTTTGCTAGATTCTTGGCACATAATACTGAAACAAAAGAAGAAAAAAAAAAATCATCAAATCGGTTAGATGTATCAACAGATGCACCACTTGCTTTGAGATGTATGAAACTGAAGTGTTTAAAATATAGGCTACACAAGGTTTGCTGCTCTGAAAACAGCCTTTATCCGAAGAGACAGCTTTAAAGAGAAGCTGGGCGTCATTCCACTAACTAACTGACATGATCAGGATTCCCTTTCCTCTAGTCCCCCAAGAGGGACTGCTGGGGCCGTGCACAGAATGCACAGAATAAATCAGACAGACTTCCTCTCGAAGCTGTTAGTCAGCACCCTCAAATCCACAGCTTTTCCCTGGACATGTAAAGCTTAAGTGTCTGCCTGAAAGGTGTTTTTTTCCTAGGCTAGCCTTCACCTAATGTGAAAATATCAAAGGTCATTCTGTGTTAGGCTGCAATGTGATTTCATGCTTTTCAATGGGATTTGGCACACTTAAGAGAAGCAGCATTTGTGAAGAAGGTTTGTGTCAGCTCATGTTTGACATGCCGTGGTGTGAGAGGGAGCAGGTGTGGTCAGCAATATTCATCTTATCAAAAATGCACTGTGTACACAGAGGACAAAGTAATAGAAAACCAATGACCTGCATCGTTTTGGACAAGAAAAATGAACATATCAGTGCAAAAGTGGTAGTAGCAAGCAGAGTGTAAAGCCTATATTGCACTGCAGTCACAGCACAACAGGAAACAGAGGGGAATCATATGCAGTGCAGCTTGACAATGGTTGATTCTGAATTGTGTGGTTTGAGTGTGTTGCTGGACAAACAGAGCAGGCTGTGTTCAACCTATAAAGAGTCACTGGACTAATTCATGCACTAATTCAGAATGGGAACAGTACAAATTAATGCTACTCAACACATGACATTGCAAACTCAACTTTGTCCAATTTATGAACGCTAAAACATTAGAATGATTGCAAAGTTCCCTTTCACCGCTTCACATGGTTACCTAAAAACATTTATCTGACAGCTGCGCTACAGTGCAGTGTAAAAACCTTTTAAGTACATCGTTCATCGCTTATATGGTATTGTTCAATAAGATTGTGGTATTTATTACATAGGAGAACAGTTGAAATGACAGTTCAGGCAAAAATAAGGATTCTTTCATCCCAAACATGTAGAACTTACATTTTTCTACAGAACACAAATAAATGATATTTTGAAAAATGCCCATGTTCACACAACAAAAGTCAATGGGGTTCAATGTTGTTTTGGACCCCATTGACTTTCATTATATGGACAAAACAGTTGAAATATTCTTAAGATCTCCTTTTGAGTTCTGCAGAAGAACAGTTTTGTGGGTTTAATGAGGAGTGAATGATGAATACTTTCTTGGGTGAACCATCCCTTTAAGTACTATAAAAGGCACAATGAAAAAACACTGCATGTGAAGCACAAAAAATTTATGGCTGGATCCTGCTGATGACAACAGAAGTATCTTCCCTCAATCCCAATGTGCACATCAAAAGAAAAGCTGGCCAGTGTATCAATTAAAATCGGGATCCCAGAAAAAAGCAGCAAAGTAAAGACAGCAAAAAATACTTGCTTCCTTTATTTATGTATTCTTGGTGTCGTTGCATTAGTTTACTTATTGAAATCCAACTGACAACACAATGAAGAAGAAAATGGCTGAAAATGAGGAAAGACAGTCAGTTCCTAAAGAACAGGAGTCATGCAAGCTCAGCCACTAATTGGTCTACGCTGAGGTTTCATGCTGCCCTAATGCTTGGTATAGTTTATGCCCTAATAATGAGTCAAGAGGACAGGATCTTCAAAAGGTCACAGAGCTGGAAATTCATCGCTGTGGACAGAAGAGCCAAACGGCATATCTGTGTTAGTACCCACACAGAGCTACATGACATGGGAAGGGCACTGCCTCATTAGCTGTGAAATTCATCTCTGCATTCACAGGGAGAGACGGAGAGAGCGGGGGAGGGTGGTTCCATAGTCCATCACATCTTCTTCAGCCTCCAGGCTGTCCATCACCGCCCAATAACTGTTACTGTGGCAACCAATAACCCAAGTGGAGGTGCCGTGATGCATAAGAGGCTCAGATCAAAGTCCGCAGGTATGACGGAGCTGAGGCAGATCCCTTAGGAGTGGCAGAGCTTCAGCTACAGCAGTCACAGAGTAATCAAATATACATGCGGCAGATATTTCAAAGCTTTACCACCCTAGCTTCCCTTTAGGAGTTTTCCACATCTGTAGCCATGGAAACAAAAGGAGGAACAGAGGCAGAAACTTTGCTGTCAGGCACAACTTTTAATCACAGGTAGTCAGGGCTGTAACATCCCCTCCATTTAAAGCAATTAATTGTCCAGAATTGTCCGAAATTTTTTTAAAGTGTTGTAAATGGGGATGGAACGATTACCGGTTTCACGATAAACCATGACAAAATGTACTGACAGTTAGTAATCAATTACAAACCCGATTCCAAAAAAGTTGGGACATTGTACAAATTGTGAATAAAAAAAGGAATGCAATAATTTAAAAATCTCAAACTTGTATTTTATTCACAATAGAATATAGATAACATATCAAATGTTGAAAGTGAGACATTTTGAAATGTCATGCCAAATATTGGCTCATTTTGGATTTCATGAGAGCTACACATTCCAAAAAAGTTGGGACAGGTAGCAATAAGAGGCCGGAAAAGTTAAATCTACATATAAGGAACAGCTGGAGGACCAATTTGCAACTTATTAGGTCAATTGGCAACATGATTGGGTATAAAAAGAGCCTCTCAGAGTGGCAGTGTCTCTCAGAAGTCAAGATGGGCAGAGGATCACCAATTCCCCCAATGCTGCGGCCAAAAATAGTGGAGCAATATCAGAAAGGAGTTTCTCAGAGAAAAATTGCAAAGAGTTTGAAGTTATCATCATATACAGAGCATAATATCATCCAAAGATTCAGAGAATCTGGAACAAATCTCTGTGCGTAAGGGTCAAGACCGGAAAACCATACTGGATGCCCGTGATCTTCGGACCCTTAGACGGCACTGCATCACATACAGGAATGCTACTGTAATGGAAATCACAACATGGGCTCAGGAATACTTCCAGAAAACACAATCCACCGTGCCAGCTAAAACTCTATAGGTCAACAAAGAAGCCATATCTAAACATAATTTACACTTGGGCATATAAATGCATCTCTGCAAAACGGATATAAATCCGATCTTCAATTCTCGCACTATATGCAGATTTAATGGTGTTCACATCACCGAAAACAACCGTTATGAGCTGCATTTTATTAATCAGCATCAGCAGCTAGTTTCAAAATCAAAGACCGCAATATGAGCAAGCGCGGCAACAACACTGGTAAGCTCATTCAGTTTCTTCACTTTTTCTTCACCAGATAAACTATTATAAAGTATACGCGCTCCCTTTCATTACAGCCATGACCAGTATTGCTCCAGAGACTATAAGCTTGATCACGAGTAGTTACTACGATCCATCCTTGAGCTTTAACTTTTTAGCAAAATCTGCCTTGAATTGTCCCTCGTTCAGGCAATGCACCTGCATTGCTTACAAGACATTGTTGCCGCTATAGCTGCTCAGAGAGCGCAGAGAAAATGGCGGACAATGTACAACTGGCTGAGGGCAGAAACTATGCTAATACGGAACAGTCTATCAGTGCGGTGGGTGTAAACGTGCAGATTAAGGGGCGGTAATATTATAATAGATCCCCTTCCTACATCAGAAGCGGCTCATTTTTTCACATGCTTTTACCAAAACAAAGTTACTGGGTTGTCCTTTTTCACGTTTTCTAGGTTGGTAGATGCACCGGGGACCCGATTAGAGCACTTAAACACTGAAAAAAATCTGATTTTCATGAAATGTCCCCTTTAAGAGCATCAAACCGCCATTTATTGTTTAAATTCATGATAAAATGGACAGAATTTGAAAGCTGCGACTTTGTTCCTTACCAGATGTAACAAAGCTCCTTGCGATTATTGGATAGGGTACGTGCTACAAATTTTGTGTAGGGAAAAACCGCAGACCTGGCAACCCTGGCTTGAACTACGGCTTTAAGGGTCAAGTGGAGCCAGCTTTAACTGTTAACGCATTGTCACATTAAAGGGATAGTTCACCCAAAAATTAAAATTTCCCCATGATTTACTCACACTCAAGTCATCCTAGGTGTATGAGACATTCTTCTTTCAGACGAATACAATCTGAGTTATATTAAAAATGTCCTGGCTCTTCCAAACTTTATAATGGCATTGACTTCTTGTCATTTAAGTCCATAAAAGTGCATATATCCATCATATAACTGCTCCATACGGCTCCAGGGGGGTTAATAAAGGCCTTCTGAAGTGAAGCGATGCGTTTGTGTAAGAAAAATATCCACATTTAAAACTTTATAGACTAAAATAACTAGCTTCCAGCGATTCGCAAGTCAGATAAACTATTATAAAGTGCACGCTCTCCTTTTCATTGCTGCCGTGATCAATATTGCTCCGGAGAGTAACCCTTGTGCAGAGGATAGAGCAAAACAAAACACCGGTCATGAATCAGAAGTCTAAAACGAGAATTTGAGAGAAAATAGAAATGGTGGAGGATTTCGATAAGAGAAGAGGGGCTTGAGTTTGTTGCCCAGCTCTATCCACGAGAGGCGTCAAAGCATGCGATGCTCCAGTACATCGCATCAAGGGGTTACTCTTTTAGCGCAAGTCGACTTGCTTTGACACTAGAAGCTAGTTATTTTAGTCTATAAATTTTTAAATATGGATATTTTTCTTGCATAAACGTGCCACTTCGCTTTAGAAGGCCTTTTAATTGACAGGATATAATCGGCCCTGATCATTAGCCAATACTGAAAATAATTGCTTTTATCTGCCCATACATTGGTGCATAACTAATAGATATTTCTGCACATGACAGATCTACAAACTCAGCCAGGACAGCAATGAGCAATTTTAAAATCCTGAAAACACAGAAGAAAACAAGATAATCCTCTGTGCCAAAAAACACAAAATGAAACTCGTGCTGAACAAAAAATGACCACAAAATAAAAACTGTATGACAGACCACATGACAATTACTAACAGGAAAACACGTGAGTGCCACGCTCAAACACTGGCAGAGCTCCTCTAAATGAAGTTCATGAACAGTACACCGATGTAGGTCCTTTAAAGAGGGTTTTTCCTGTTGCTCTAACTGCTGCCTAATCATAGGATGAGTGACTGACAGAACAAACATGCACAACACTTCAGAGTTACTGCAGCCCAGCTGCACAAACTGACAAACAACCCCGCCACACACGTAAAAGCCGCGAGTTTGGCGGGTGTTATTTGCCCAGTGCTGAGCGTGGAGAACTGCCCGGGGCTGTACAAACAGAACTGCCCATGCACTTTCATTAAGCCCTTTGATAGGAGGCCAAACAGTCTGGTATGGTGTTATCAGACATGGGAGATCATCCACCGTCTTAACCATTTCATTACAGTGGATTAACAGCTCGAAAGAAGTTTGTAAACTCCTATAGGCCAATCCGATATTCATAAGTGCAACTAATTTTCCTCTAATTTCATTCAGTTTTGCATCTGCAGAAGGTTATCCAAGAGGAAGTTTACTGGCAATGAATTTTGAATTCATGAAATTTTTCCCACCACAGATTTATTTGATCTTTTAATGTATGTGGCGATACCAGTTGTTCTGCAGTACCAGTCCCAGCTGATAGTCAGCTGCTTTAAAACTCTCTCAGTAATATTTGTGTAAGCGCTCTATGAAGAGCTTTAAGGGTTTCTAATCTAATATTAGAAAGGGTTTCTAATCTAATATGTACAATCTATTTGAGTGCATGAATGCAATGCCAATCAGATGCATTTAAATTAGTCAGAATCCGCTCAACACAGAGAAGTTTTTATTCTGCACATTTCATTATACTTTCATAATACATTTTCAATATAAACCTGACAGATTAAAGAGATTAAACATTGCAAAAGTTTCTGGACAACTGTATTTAAATGTGCAATTTAATCTGATTTACATTGATAACACCGCAATGGATGGAACAAAACAATCTGATACTGTATGTCAAATGATCTCCGTTTTGAATCTTGGCGTGTAAATAAAATAAAAATAAATAATAGACCTGCAACTTTTTCTATGTAATATGTTACTTTGTTCATTTTTCAAATCAACAACAAATGAAAATATAAAAAAAGCATTTCTGTTTTATGATCGGTCTTATTGTCAATACAGGGCTCACAGTTCACATGGGTAGGGTACTTTGTACCATGTGGGGATGACCATGTTTTGAACCAGGGAAAACCCTGGGGTGAATTTTATATTTGGTAAAAAAAAGTTTAGCTCGTAATGTTCATATTTATTTGATAAAACAGTTCCAATATCAATAGTTGAATGAATAGAAGAACCTCACCATTTCACCCAATGAAAAGTTGGGAGCCAGACTTATCAACGTATCAAAATTACACCAGCAGCAAGGATGTGCACTGACAATACCTTTTCATTTGACAGATAATCACCCAGTTGCACAACATACATCTCAACAGTAAAAAAAACAAATACTGAAAACCAAACGACAGGTATCTACATCTGCCCACATTTAGGAGCCAACACCATTATCAGAATGAGCACTTGACTCCCTAAAAAGAAAGAGAAAATCTATTTGGCCTGCTGGTGATATTTGATGAACAACACATTTAATCTGACTGCGCATTGTTGTTTCATTTTCAGTTAAAATGCTTAAATTAAATTCAAAAAGTTTTGAATCTTCCTTGTGTATGCTACTGCACAACAACACAAATAAATTGAGTAAGCAAACATTTTGATGAGATAATTGTAAAAAATAAAAAATAAAAAAAATAAAAAATTATACATTGAAGAAAAAAAAAGCCTTTTCTTTATGCATTCATTTTGGGTTTCTTAAGTCAAAATAAAACGCTGACATAAAATCCTAAACGCTTCCTTAACATTGCTGATGTCAAGCTCCAGAATGTGCAAATTAATCATGGTATGATTATGGTGACAATATGATTATGGTGACAATTATGGTGGAAAATCATGGTAACATGGTAGAAATAAACTAGTCATAGCAATCCTGTCATCCTGTGTGAAATGCATCCTCAAAAACTACACAAGGAAAAAGAAAAAATGAGCCAGACTACATTAAAATACAGTTTGCTTGCAATAAGGACATGGTCTGAGCTGACTGCAAGTTTCTAAAGTGAATTATTGACTAACAAGAGCATTAAGCCATCGAAATTGAATTGTGCATTATAAACAAATCTGGTACAGAGCTGCCCATTTAAAATTCCAACATCATCTTTGCTAGTCAGTGCAGACAGCTGGTGTAGTGACTGATGAGGGTGGGTGCATGAGAGATGCGGCTTTATTCTTGGTTTCCCACCCACTTTCCTGATTTTAATATAAAAGCACTGCTTTACCTGATGTAACGGCAGAGAGCTAGTTCACAAGCCACAAGACGGTTCACATAGTTAATTAGCAATACAACACGTGTGTAACCAGAAGAACATTACTCAGTAGATGGGAATGAGTCTCTGGTGGGTTCTGCAGCTGTTTGCAAGGCAAGTAGTTTGCTGACATATGAGGTTAAAGCTTGAAGGTGGGGATGGGGACACTGTAAAGCTGACATGCAATGGTGTAACTCACCAGAATATGAACCAATGGTCCAATGGCACAGTGAGAAGAGTGGAAGTGTTATCTCCTTGTATATTTAACGTGGGTTTCTGTGCAGCAGCTCACCCACTATTTACACACTGGAGTCTGGTTACAATTTTTCAGCATTCTCTTAAAATGGTTTGGTAAAGTGAAGGTTCAGCTCAGTCTCTTAACAAAAACAAAAAAACAAACAAAAAAAACATCAAAATAGACTTCTATTCGTTCATGTTTTTTACAGCTCCAGGTTTGCTGTGCTTGTCTGCAGGCCTGCACAATTTGGCCACACACACAAAAAAAAATCATAGCGATTTCCGATTAGTAGCAAAAAAATGTAGTGTGGGACTTATGTAGAGTGATGTCATGTGAGTGACAGGTTGTCCCGTCCTCGTACCAGTAAACACGTCATCAGAGAAGAGAAGTCACTGCAAGAGGGAGGGGAAGTTATTTTGATTAAATATTACAAGGGCACATAAATAATATAAAAAAGATGTGCACGGATAAATCATTTAATAAAAAAAGCAATATTCAATAAAAAAAAAAAATTGCCAATTGTCATGGTAACTTTAGAGCAAACCAAGCCTGAGACACCAAAAACACTTATGAGCTGCACGCCTGTATATAAACACAATGTAACACACAGCAGATGTATTTAAATAGGTTGCACAAAGTCATGTTGCGATTTAGATTTTACTACGATTAATACTACGATCAGACTCATGAAAAATTTGAACGATATAGGCTTGCTGCGATGTCAGTGTTGGTGGTGTTACCCGTGTTCAGGTGAAACACCAGTTACATCACATGTTCACCGCAGCACCACCCCACCATCGTTTTTATTTTTATAATAATAAAATCATTTAGTTCAGGTTAGAGAACAGACACTGCAATTAAAAACTGAACGTGTCTACTCAATACAGTGTGAACTGAACAAGAATCGCAGCACAGGAGATTTCAGCAGATCTCATTCATCAGAGAGTGAGGAGCTGACAGAGCAGATGATAGCGGAAGATTTGTTTTCAAAGCAAAATGTAAAAGCGGCCATTTAAGTGAGTTTGTCATTGTACTGTTTTGTTAATAGGCTAATGAACCTACAATTCAAGCAACCCACCCCCAAATTGGTGCCAATTCTAAACCTAAATTAAAATGAGCACGACCGGCATTCATTCACTGCCGCACAGTACACACATATTTACGGCTGCACGGTCATTCATTCACGGTGCATGTCCAGTCTGGCGTGTTTTCAGTTCATGCCTATGGAAGCCTAACTTTCATAGGAATTAATTGAAAACACTCGCTTTGCTCCGCACGAGCCCGTTATGAATGCCCGAGCGGCCGTGCACATTTTATTTTCGGTTTAAAATTAGCGATTTGAAAAGCCCTTGCCAGTGATACCGGTTTTATTGGTGTCGATTAACCGGTGGGAAAATTTCCTCACAGTCACATCCCTAGAATGATAATTATCACTATTATTGATAAAATAACAAAGGTTGGATAAATGTTTGATATAATGTTTATGTGCCAAAAGCGGAATGAAACAGTGCTACTCGTTTGAACAGCAGAGCAAAAATCTGCCTTAACTTTAACGAAACAAAGATTTGACATTCATCATGATAATTATCGATATTGACTGATTTGAAAAATTATTGTTTCTGGGCCATAATGCCTAGCCCTATTCAGCCTCAGTACAGACAACTCAAACTTTGCATACACAAGCCATCACTGCAAATGAATGATGAACTAGACTGATTAACAGATGAAGAACCATCCAGGGGTTGAAGAATGTGGCCTACTCGACTCATTTCCTGCCAGAATCAGAGGTGATACTCCCATTCACAGCTTAGGTTTGAGTTACAGTGGCGTGAGGGCTGGAGGGAATGAGAAAGACTGTACTGCACACACTCATGCAAAGCCCTACCATATGCAGGGCTGAAACATAAGACGTCGGGCCCCCAGCACGAATAAAATATCCATGAGCTTTTCCGGAGATATCCTCCACCCTCCTTCCTGGTTCTTTGTTTCTCTTTCTCCCACTTTCCATGGCCAAATCCTCGCTCTGCGCTGAAGATTAGTGGGAAGCCATTTTGTAAGGTCGATCAGAATGCCAGGGGCCTTTAAAAATATATCCTCATCCAACCTCATACAAATTAGTTGTCAGCCAAGAGGGTACACTGGAATGCTAAACCTCCTCATGTGCATGAAGAGACCAGGCATTTCCTCTGGCAAATATACAGTAGGTCAGCCGCTCTGACTTCCACATTGGATCCGCCAAGCTCCCCTAGGAAGAAGCACAACGATGGGTATAGGCAGACAGACTTGCCTATCACTGAGTCACCGGGCACGGAAAGGAAGGGAAACCGGAGCCATACCTTGGGGGAACGAGTGTTTAAAAGCACAATACAGAGGAATGAGAGAAATGCATTGAGTCAGGAGTGACTAGAGGAGGAGGACATCCTGAATCTCGTGTGTGGCGCATTAATCACAGCACTGAGCCAACACCAAAGAGACTGCAACCTTATGGTGACAGATGTCCGCCTGTCTGCACTCTTGACAGCTTGTCTGACACCATCAGAAGTACTCGAATCCAACACGCAATGATGATTACTGTGCTTTCAAACAAACTTCAAACTGGTTCTGGTCTGCAATGAGAAAGCTAATTGGTTCCAGAGTGCACTCAACTCAGAGAGGACCGGCAGGAATTAGCCAAAAAGACAAAGAAACAAAAAAACAAGGTTGAAAAGAAACAGGCTATTTATGTCAGTCAGTTTAGAGAATGGCCCTTGGTCAATTATCATCCCAGTACAGATATAAGCGATGCTTATAGTGACATTGATGAGCATCTGCCCAGTACAGTGACAAGAGCTGAGAGGATTTCTCCCACCAAAGGAAAAAAAGACTAATATCGCACTGACCCACTTAAGTGCCGTGTCAGAGCATGAGAAACATTATACTGAAAAGTACAGTCTTAAAGTCTGACAGGCCAAAATAATCCCTGCATTTACTGTTTCTTGTTTACAACAGCTGAAAGAATGTGTCCTACTGCTGTATGTGTGTCCGGCAGTAACCTAGGGGAGGTGGTTGCGTGACCCCTGGGTGCTGTGCACTAACCTAAATCCAGACGAGGCGCGTGGGAGCCGGCTAGGCTGCTGAGGGAGGCTAAAAATCACCATATGAGCTCTTCATCCTGTCTGGAGGCCCCACAGACTTACAGCACTGTATAACACAGCACTGTCTGCAGCTGACCACAATGCAGTCTCAGACACATGGACACAAAGACCTACCACGTCACATTTTTATTGGGGCAACAAGCTGCACTACTCCACAATTTTAAATATTTGTAGGGATAAGGTGAATTTGTCAGTACATAAAATAAAGGTAAATAAAAGAGGCAAATCTGACAGCTTTTGCATTTCTAACAAAACTTTCCACCATTACTAGCTGTGATAAAATATATACTGCAATTTCTATTTCTTTGCGCTACGAAAGTCTAGGAATGGGTCAGGATAGGTTTTTGAGTATGAATGAGTTTGACTAGTTTGTCTAGATTTCCTTCTCATTTACGGGCTGGGCTTTAAAAGGGATGAATTTAGAGACCCCATCACTCAAAGGGAGTTTTAAATGTTCAGAAAGCTTATTAGCCAAAGTGTAATATGTAATTATTTTAAAGAAGTGTTTTAACAATTTGTTCATTTGATTGATAAAATTCTATAGTGTTTTATCATTTAAAGGGTACTTCACCACTGGAAAGATGAATGTGTATTTAAATTGGGTCATTTATGTATTAGAAATATTAAATTATATTAGAAGTTGGTGCCTTCTAGACTGAGAAAAGGCAGAACATTTATTTTTGGCTCATATGGAAGAAGACAACAACTCCCACAATGCACTTGCTTCGCTGCCCTACGAGGCCACTCCCACCGGTTACATCACTTGCCTAGCGCAGCACTACCCCACTGTCGTTTTGATTTTTATAGTAATAAAATTATTTAGTTCAGTTAGAGAACAGACACTGCAATTAAAAACTGAACGGATCTACTCAATACAGCACAAGCACGATCATTCGAATATACTACCGGGTTTCTACTGATACAAAGCTTAATGCTAAATTGCTGAAGTAACCCTTTAATTAAGTTTGATTCAACTGTAAAAATTTGACAAGGTAAAAACTTGCCCTGGGAATCAGTTTAAGGTGGCAAATACCACCCCTTAATAAATTTTTTTTTTTTTTTAAGTTCATTTCTGTCACTGCTGTGAACTATACCCACAGAACAGAATATGAATATGATGAGTCAGCTGTCTACTATATGACTTATTTTATTTGTATTATTAAAAAAAATATATATATATATATATATATATATAAAATTCAAATAACATTATTAGCCAAAACATTAATGTATGACATTTTGTCAAGTTATTGTTAAACTTTAAAAATAGCTTGTTTAGACCTCAGTGTTCTGCTGCACTCCATCTAGAATTAAAAGACACTCATCGGGTCTTGTGAATTTGACCATAAACCAATTAGTCATTAATATAAGCCACTGACTAGTCTATTATGAAGATGTGGTTTTGCGCCACATCTTCATCTCCAGTCTTAAGTCCCACTTGTCTTGAAAGGGGTGAGCCACAAATAAATGTACTGTCCTACATCTTGAAATACTGAAGTCAGTGCTTTAGTTAACAATTAACCCAGTGATAATCACATAAGAGGTCAAACGATTTGGCTGCCAGAATGAGTGACCATAATACAAAGTCTCATACTAATCATTCTCACCTACATGACTCTTAAGTTCAAGGTGTAGTGTATTACATAAGGGGTGAGTCTTTCATAACACACAAGGTTAAATGTGTGACTAAGTACATAAACAAGTACACAAATACATAAAAACCATGAGTTCAGAACAGTGGTTCAACAGTTCTTTTTGAGAAAAACAAAAACAAGAACGGTTTTAACACCAAACAGTGTCATATGTGATTAAGACAAAATGTCCATGAAACAGCACTTTAACATTGCAACACGGGTTAAACTTGTGAAATATGAATGATAGAGGATTATAAATGTAACAATACATGAGCAGATATAGAATTTAGAAGTTACACCAGAGGTCTTCAACCCTGCTCCGGGGGACCCACTGTCCTGCAGAGTTTAGCTCCAACCCTAATCAAAGACAGGTGAGGCTAATCAAGATCTTCAGGATCACTTCAAAATACACTGGCAGGTGCGCTGAAGAAGGTTGCAAATAAACTTTGCAGGACAGTGGGTCCCCAGGAGCAGGGTTGAAGACCTCTGAGTTACACTATCATTCAAAAGTCTGGGGTCAGTAAGAGGTGTTTTTTTTTTTAAAGAAAAAAATACCATTATGTTTTTCACATATTAAGCAGCACAACTGTTTTCAACATGGATAAATCAACACTGAAGGGAGCACTTGTGAGACTGAAGACTGAAGTAATGGCTGCTGCATTGTTGCCAATACAGGAGTCATAGCAGAATCGGAATCTGAGATGTTAACATTCAAACAATACCAACCTTATCTGCAAGCATGTAAGAGGCCTAGAATACAGTTGGGTTGTCGAGGGCAGAACAAATGTACATAGGCTAACTGATATTGACTGTAATGTTAACTTTAACTCTGACGCTGAATGTTTGCTCCTTCAATCCAGATTAGGGCTGTCATGATTCCTCTAATTAATTAGAGTACTCGATCGCAATTTGCCAGTGTCGAGTAACCGGAAAAATGTGGTGCATTTCATGGACGAGAATCCATGAACCACATTATTAGACCATTTTCTAAGCCTGCACAATGTATTAAAACCATTTAAATTCATAATATAGCATAGTGCTATTGAGAATTCCCACAGGCTGCGATTAAATTAATCATATGCGCACCGGGTTTAATAGCCTATATATGCTTTAATTGATGCGTGCAGGTTACGTGCATCTCAGTGCGGCTACGTTCACACAGTAAATGCTTCTCCACATAAAATCAGTGTCTATAGTATTGTGTTTTTTCGGGTTTCCAATAACGTGCATTTGGTAACGCATATAAAGTCTGATGACAAGCTTTGAGTTTCGTGTTGCACTGTTATCATTTACATGCATGGAGCGTGTCTCATCACTGCATTTGCTTTGAGTTCGGGTTGCTTATAACGTTCATCTGGGAACGCAATATGCGCAATTTCATCAGATTTGTAAGGTAAATAATTTATAAACCTATACCAACATTTGTTGTAATACATAATGACAGTTTGCTAATATTATGTATATTATATGCATTTTAGCAGATTTCAACAAAACCATGTGATTCATTGCTTTTGATTAGGGATGCACGATATATCTGCAAAATATTATCATCAGCCGATAAATTATCATTTTTGAAGTTACCGTTATTGAGCCAATAAGAAAATTTGACCAATATATTCAGGCCGATAGATAATGTATTATTTCCTTCAGCTGAGACAGACGTGCTGTCCGCCATGATGGGTTTGAATTGCTTCAAATATGATTGGAATCACTTCGAAAAGGAAAATACAGTTATTTGCAACATGTGCAGCGCAAGTATGACATAAGCTACATAAAATTATGAGATCATGACTGTAAAAGATCGTTGTGTTTCCGAGCGTTTGTTGAGAGAAGAGTACACGGAGTAACACCTTCATGACAAGCACAGTCAAGTTCACTTGTGAATTCACAGCCTTTTGTGCCATTGTAAATTGTAATATTATATTTATTCTGTGTATATAGTCTCATATAGGATGCGTTTGGTTGAGTTAATTAACGATGCAGTAAAGCGCTTCATTGGACCGGTCTTTAACTTCAGCACGGGCAGTTCAAACAAATGCACAGCATTAACTACTGGGACGTTCATATACATAACACTATATTTGTATAGAGAACATTTTTGTAATAAAATGTTGTGAATTCTCTGGGTTTAGTTGTGTTTCAGTGCACTGTTGTGGGAAGAGGTCGTCCACAATGCATTCTGACCAGCACAGTCAAGTTTGCTTGTGCATTTGCGTCATTTTAAGCATATATATATAAGTCGTAATATTAAGTTTATGTAGTATAAACATCTGATTAATCTCATATAGGACGCCTTTCGTTGAGTTAATAACCTGCAGCGCTTCATTGTACCGGTGATCATCCATCTTCAGTTTCAACGTGCGCTCTCACAGGGGAAGAGCATCCACAGGAGTTATAGGCCTTCACCTGTGTGTCACTTTGTGCAAATATAAGTTGTAATATTATATTTATTTTGTATAAATATCTGATTGTTCTCATATATGATGCGTTTAGTTGTTAATTAACCTTCTAAGTGATTCAGTTTACGGTTATTCATTCTTTTCAGCTTCAGTGCGCGCTCTCAAACAGCAACATTATTTGATAGCGTAATAGACTAATATTAAAGATGTTTACTATTACTAAGGATGGGCGATATGGCCGAAAATCCACATTGTGATATACATTGCAGCTTCTTGCGATAACGATATATATCGCGATATATAAATTATAGAACAGGTTACATAGACCCTAAGAAAAGCCAAACTGCTAAATGTATTTATTTTTTTTAAAGAAAGAAACGTTGTATGAGTTGAAACATTTATTGTGCAAAACTGTAATTTTAGCTGCAGAGACTTTAACAAAGAAAAAGCTTAAACAGATAGTTCACCCTGAAATGGAAAAAAATAAAGCCATCTTTTACTCACCCTGCTGTTGTTCCAATGCCCTATGTACTTGAAAACTGAAAAGCCCAACCTGTATGGTCAGCTATCCAGTTCATTTGATTCAAATATGTCCAGGCTTTAAACAGTGCTGCTGTGGCAGCTGAAACATAGCGAGGGTCAGGAAGAGATCGATAATGAAGAGAGAGATGTGGATGCAATTTGAAATATTTGCATTGGAGCATATTTTTGAGTTGTTTTGCATTCCAATATTAGTTCTAGCTAGAGCTGCACAGTTCTGGATAAATTGAGAATTACAAATCAAGTTTCCCACAGGACTTTTGTAAAAGCCAAAATATGACCACACCTCAGATTTGGTCCTTTTAGGAGGCTGAAAAATCTCCCTGCGCTGTCACTGCCTTCTGCCATTTCTTCTCATTCAAAAAGAAAACCGTTGCACACTGCGCCAGACTGATGCTGGCTAGACAGGATTTACCTCAAGTTTTAAAAATCACGATAATCAAACACGGTTTTAATGATAATTACATTTGAAATTATATTACTAACCGTCAGTACATTTTAAATCGCGAAACCGGTAATCATCCCATCCCTATTAGTACTTGTGCAGCTCTCCTCCTAGCTTTTTGATAATCATTTCAATGGCTAAATAGTTTACAATGATTATACAATAACTAAAAAATGTTAAAATTGTTTTAGATTAATTCTGGCATGAAAACACTCATTTCTTTTGCAACAGGTTTCACTTACAGGTGAGGAATACTAGCAGCTAATCTCTAAATGCAAACAAACTCCAGCACATTTCCTCTGTATAAAAATTATCTGTTGCTTTCATTCCCGGTGCTTTCTTAGAGGCACGTATTTACACAGGACGGGTGACGGCTTGGCTCTGATCAATAGTGTCAGTTTACAGAGCTGCAAACAGTACGAATGAACAGTATCCCCTACAAACCCCCAGCTGGACTTCACATCAACATCATGCACAGGAATGTCTGAGAGGCCACATGCTCCACATACCTACACAACCATGAACATGAAATACTCACGTGCGAGTGTGCAGGAGGACAGGGAGAGAGAAAAAGATAAGGAACGGGGGAGAAGAGCGAGAGGAAACAGGCAAGCAGGCAGCACGTGACACAAAAACGATAACAGCAGACTGCTGCTAGTGCTTCTTAATGAATAGGCAGGATTCCCCAGTGTCCAGCCCTCTGGTTCTAGCACAGGCTCACACAGTCACAGGGGGCAGTAAGCCTCTTTTCACACTGCTTCTTGTGCCTGATGCCTGGCACAGCTGGCCATGTAACTACTTCGTACGCGGAGCATAATCCAGGCTTTTTTACACCCCCCAACCCCCACCTACCCACCCTATTGGACAAACCATTATGGAGAGGCCAGTGCACTCATGAGTTGAGCTTGCTAGAACAGGGGATATTTCATAAATCATTCATAGCATCTACTCTAAAGTCAGGACATCAAGCCAACATAACAGGCAAACATGGCTGCATTTACACACCAGGGCTTAAAACACACAGTTACCATTTATTGTGCCATCTGTGTACATTCACTTAAGACATAATGACTGTTTACATGATTGACCTGCCAAGAAGCATTGTTAGAAATATGTTAAGGAACTGACAAAGCATCACAATTAGCCAATCAATATGGTTTATTCCAATAAACTAAGACAGACTTGTTCTTTTCCCACTATACTCAATTATACCAGTTTTTACTCTGCATTTTGGTATCAAAATGATATTAAAAAAATCAGATAATTTATTGTCATTCGTATCGTGCACATAATGCTAAATTCACACACACAAACTTAGGCTACAAAAGTCAGAGAGCACTTCTGCCATTTCTGTTTGTGGGTCAATGATGTATAAGGATTTTCAACTGGCCAATTTTAAAATACAAAAAATAATAATATCTATTGCAATTGTTCAAACATTAAGAAGATTGTGTACACAAATTCATATTAAAATTTCAAATTAAGTGATTTTACTGTTTTTTTCATCTAGATGAATTGGCCGTGGCCTTAAAAAATGTCATGCGGTGCAACGCGATTTATCTTAAAATTTATTTATTTCCTTAACATGCTTAACATTTTTTTTACAAGTTCTCTGTAATTAAAGTGTTTATAAACAAAGTATTAGCATTTCATTTGAATTTTTGCAAAAGATGATTTTTAATTTCAGAGTTGCCTCCTTAAATGTAGTTTAGACTTATTTTTCTTGTAAATTGCATAAAACTGATAAAAATGTTTTAAAAATACCATTCACTTAATTCTGTATCAGTAATTCCTATTTCAGCCATAGAAATTAGATATTTTATTTTTTGATTTAATAGTTATTGCTATTATTGGTCGCACCATAATGATCTCAAATATCATTAAAAATCTATTTAAAGAGATCAATAAACAATGCATTTCATACAAAAAAAAAAAGATTTAAACCATATTTTGGAGCACAAAACCAGTCATAAGTCTCACGGGTATATTTGTGGCAATAGCCAGCAATGGGTCAAAATTATCGATTTTTCTTTTATGCCAAAAATCATGCATGTATATGTGTATGTGTATGTGTATGTGTATGTGTATGTGTATGTGTATGTGTATGTGTATGTGTATATGTATATGTGTATATATATATATATATATATATATATATATATATATATATATATATATATATATATATATATATATGTGTATATATATATATATATATATATATATATATATATATATATATATATATATATATATATATATATATATATGTATATATATATATATATATATATATATATATATATATATATATATATATATATATATATATATATATATATATATATATATATATATATATATATATATATATATATATATATATATATATATATGTATATATGTATATATATGTATGTATGTATATATGTATGTATGTGTGTATGTGTGCATGTGTGTGTGTGTGTATGTGTGTGTATGTGTGTATGTGTGTATGTGTGTATGTGTGTATGTGTGTATGTATGTATGTATGTATGTATATATATATGTATATATGTATGTATATATATATATATATATATATATATATATATATATATATATATATATATATATATATATATATATATATATATATGTATATATATATATATATATATATATATATATATATATATATATATATATATATATATGTATATATATATATATATATATATATATATATATATATATATATATATATATATATATATATATATATATATATATATATATATATATATATATATATATATATATGTATATATATATATATATATATATTAGCAGTAGTAATATGCATTGCTAAGGATTTCATTTGGACAACTTTAAAGGCAAGGGTCCAGGGTCACTGCTGCTGATTTTTTTTTTTAACACACCTTCCTATTCTCCTGGATAAATAAAATTACTAATAAATGCATAATTACTCAAATGAAATTAATGCTCTAAATGTATTTATTTTTCTTCATAGTGTACAAAGATTAAAAATAAACCGTCTGAAATGTTTGTAAATGACCCAGATTGGATAAAAAAATCTATTCCAAATAATACTAAAATAAAGTACTTTACATATATAAACCATCAATTGAATATAAAAGCACAAAACCTGCCAATCTAGGACATATATCTGTCATGGAAAACACTCTGCAGTGGTCGCACCACATGATATTTTTAAATTCACAGGCATAGAATTGACCACCTAAACAAAACAAGATAGATTCCCACAAAAGGTCACTATGAAATTTATAATAAAAATATATTTGTAGAAATAACGTAATACTCATGGTTTTTTTGAGGTCGCACCACATGATATCCAAATGTCGTAAACTGCATACCAGCCGTTAAAGTCATTTTTGCCAAATTTGAGAGAGCATTACAAACCTGCTTGCTGCTTCAATGGGTCCTTGGCAAATTGGTATATGATGCAACTTCCTGTCTCTGAATGGATTTCAACAAAAATTGGTAGTTTCTTAATGGTCGCACCACATGATATTTCATCAAATGGACATCATCGGACAATGTTTGTTTGTATATTATATGAAAAAAAAAAAAAAAAGCGCTTTGCAATTTTGTGCAGGATTATAAAACACGTTGGAAATCATGCCAAATAGTGAAGAAAATAAATCTGAATACATTTAAAGTAATTTCAAAGAGGTTTCTGGACGGTTGCACCACATGCTATTTTGACACTTTAAATAACAGAAAAATGACAAATAACAAATGTTTTTTTGAAAACTTAGTGACTACATACATGGGAGAGGTACCACATATGTATGGTATCTTTTATGCATTTAAACCAGTTTTTAACTGACACAAAATGCTATCGGACAGAAAATGTAGGCGTCATGTCATTGACCCTTGCAAAATGTATTGACATTTTTAAACTGTTTGACATCTTGCAGCATCAGAACTATTTTTGGACATGTAAAAAGAATGCTGTTACAGTGGAAATTATTGATGAATTGATTGAGTGTTTAGGCTTATTAGACACACATCAGATTTAGAACATATAAAACCAGCCCAAATGATATGCAAAATAAACAAAAAAACAATTGTACCAGGGTTGAGTTTAAAACAAGACTTTAGAAAATCTAGCATTTGATAATGACTAATTTCAACTATGTTTTTTGATTGGCTTGAACAACACGCCTGGAGTCCAGTTAAAGAAATGCTAATTGTGAAAGCACCAACACATCATTTAGTCTGAGTGACATACACAACAGTAAAGACTCATGACTCCAAAACTATAACAAGGAGAGTGCACTTGGGGTTTTAAGGGTTAAGGAACAGCTTTGCCAATCACCTGGTAGCTTTACAGTTTTTGGAAGTATACAACAGTCTCACCAACACCACAAGTCAAACACAGCTGTTTTGCAGTAACAAGCAAACATTTTTTGAAGCCTGAATGCTCATGACCTTAAAGTTTACTATCCCCATGTGTGTGAGTGTTTAAAAGTAACAGCAGCAGTGAAAGAAGTTATAATAAGAGGCAGAATACAAATCAAGGACTCTGTATAGTTTAGCATTTTTTACAGTTGCATTCAGATTACCTTATTCATTAACACAACAATAAAAACTAAACAACCCAACTAATCCGCAATCCCTTCGGGGTGAAACACAGAAGAAAACATGTGAAGTCAAGTACTTTCTCAGGGCATTATCAGCAAAGACCTTTCCAAGTAATGAGGGAACAACAAGAAAATAAGAAACTTGCATTTCTCCCACATTACTCTGTAACCATGATGAGGGCAATAACTTTTTGAGCGGACCAAAAAAAAAAAAAAAACAGCCAAACGTGCATGCTTCAGTGTTGACACAATTTGTCACAAATACCCCTCTAATAAAATTTCTGAAGGGTATAATGAGCCTACAAATGTCATTCAACTCAAGCTGACACCAGGATCTAGAATTCAGACTATAGAGAGACAGCAACAAAACAAGACATTAACAAATGTATGTTTTTATTGCTGTGGTCTAATAACCATTTACTTCTTGTCAAATGCAGAAATACGTAAAATAAAAATTTGGTTCTGCATATACATTTCTGAACATAAAACAAAATATGTATTATTACGCTGCATAAAAAGCAACAAAAAAAAAGAGAGAGAAAAAACACTCAGTCAATCGCTAAAAGATGATACCTCAGAAACTCACTTCCTGTTTTGTGAAACATGAACTCAAAGGAAGACTGACATGCTAAAAGACTGAAAGAAGGAAAGTAACAAAAGAAGAGACATTGACAGAGACAGAAATTGACACACAGTTAAAAAACGTCAAATGAACTGTCCATAATTTCCTTTAGGCAATTAAACATAACGCTATATTTCAATGTAGCGACTATTGCGAGGAGGAATTTAGACAAAATTAATCTTCGAAATTCTTTTTCAAGGAACCTCATCTGGTCACTGCATCATCTTTCTCAGGCACAATGACTTATTGTTAATGAGCCTTTGCTGATAAGGTCACAAAAAGCATACTGCCGTCAAAGCCTTCTAGACTATAGTATGAAGGTGTTGATTGTCAACACTTGTCAGATGTGTATAAAGCCGTTATACAGCATAACTACCAGGAATCTGTGTAAAAATGTAAGTTGACCAAACACTTAACCATTATTGACGAAAGATCACGTATTTAGGCACAAATGCAAAAAAAACAGTTATTTTGCCAATACTGAAATAATCTGACTAGTGTACCATATCGTACTGAACCTCGTGAACCAAGAACTGTTACTGATGCTCACAAGACTTCACACAGTGTCGTTACTGACTGGTCGTGACTCGTGCATAAGCCTTTTATTGAAGTTAAACATACATGAGTTGTGTGTTAATATGTTACCACATTATTGTTTGTTTTTCTTTTCTTTTGTTTTTTAGTATTCCATTATAGCCTAAAGTTGGGGTCAGTTTTGAAGGACTATGTGCCACCAGTAAAGAGTAGGGCTGGGTATTGACACAAATTTCACAATTCGATTTCCATTCACAAGCTTTCGATTTGATTTGATTCAATACTGATTATTGTGGCTATATATCAGATACAGTACATGACAATTTTCTGAAAGAAAAAAAATCTCTCAACTAATGCTGTAAACTATACATGGGTGTCAGTTGGTATTACATTACTGTAATATTGAAGTTTGAAATGCCTGATTTAAAAATACAAACAAATTACACTCAATGTTTTTTTAAAAATAATAACGTTATAATACTAACGTTACAATTACATGATCATATTTCTACTCCAATTTGTTTTTGAAATATAAACATTTAAATGGTGGCAGTCATAAAAACGTATTTATTCAAAATTGAAAAGATTTATTCAAACATGCATTAATATCGAAGAACACAAATTATAATGAATTTGTAATGTGGTGCATATATTTAACAAAATATGGTGGTCACTGGATATGGTTGTTCAGAGGTAAATGTGACGTTAAGTAACGTTGCATATAAGCTGTTTTATTGACGTCTTTCCGTGGTTGAAACACGGAATTGATTGGGTGATTACATGAGACATGATACGGATTTTGGAAGTTGTAATGTATCTTTTAACATGCCTTCAGACGTTCATTCATGTTTATTTCGTGCTGTAACTGGTATTAAAGCGGAGGAGATGATCTGTTCACGTTGATGATCCGTGCAGCTGCACGCTGCCCCTTCTCTTGAACTGAGGCACTACTGCTATCCGTCAGACCACATTAAACAGCGCCAAAACGGTATTTATAATTTTTTAATTTCATAATAAAATGGACATAACTTGAAATCTGAGACTTTGTTTCATATCAAAAGTAAAGTACAAAGATTGTGATTTTTTTTTTTTTGGATGGGAGGGGCTCTACAAAGTTCTGTTCATTCATCAGCTGATAAACTAATCGATTATTGATTATTGGGGTTCATGAAAATGAGAATCAATTCAAAATCGAGAAATGTATATATTTTTACCCAGCCTTAGTAAAGAGGCTTGGAAAATTCATAAATTAATTGCAATAACAGCATTATTTGCAAGAATAGCAATGTATTCACTGTTCTGCTGAAATCATTTGGCAACACACTGTTGAAGTTAGGGGTTAAACAGATAGTAGTTGATCCGTGATCCGTATGGAAAAGGCCCCACAGTTCGGCATGCATGTAATTCATGTATTAATTGCAAAGTTTAACCATCATAGAGAGAACATTTATCCTTTGCACGTGTTACACATTCAAGCGATTTTAACCATTCCAGTGCAAGAGGCGGGCGAAAGAGAACTCGAAAGCAAACAGCAACCTGATTTCTCTTCCGCATCTCCTTGCTCCTTACGGAAATATGTCAAAATATTGGCAAGTATTCTTGTAAACACAGTGGGTTATGTCTTAAATGAACGTAAACAAGTGAGAAAGAAATCGGAAAATTATATTGCATCTGTGCATTCGGTCTATAAATACCTGCTGCTGTCTGTCATAAATGTTAATCAAACAACAAAACACAGCTTTGACAAAGAAAGATTAACCTATATTTTATTTATACAGAACACTATAATGTTATTTTACATATAGGTCTATTAGATTTCTGTGCCTGAATACTACAGTTAAACAGGAACTTTGTTATATTGTATTTTATCTTATTTTTAATGACTGTTCACTTGTTTAAGAATGTTTGAACTTTGTTAGGCTAGTCAATTTTGGAAAGCAAAGTTATTAATTTCTTTTTTTCTTGCTGATCCGAAAAATCCTCAACTCAAAAAACATAATATGATCCGACCCGCAAGTTACGTGATCCGTTTAAACATTATCTGAAGGCAGTAAGTGTAATAAGAATTACATTTCATTTTCCAAATATTTCTTCCTAAAAGTACTGAGACAATCATTAAAGGGACAGTCCACCTAAAAACAAAGGAAAGTAAATGATGACTTTGTCGAGTGGGAACCGAACTACGCTGGACCCCATTGACATTTCTCAGGGTTGGAACAACATGAGCATCAGTACACTGAGGAACCAGGATCACTCAGAGGAAACAGACACAGAATCATTAAATTAAATTTTCTAAATGTTTAGGTAGCTACTGTCTAGAAGCAAGATTAGATGCAGTTCTCTCTCATTTACACAAACTAAATGATATCAGTTTGAAAGACATTACGCAAAACAACTGAAAATATACCAGCAAACACAAGATTAGAATAAAACTAAAAAAAAAATTTTTTTTTTTTTAAAATGATGTTCTCTCACCCAAACGCCTAAAGGGAGCACTGCTGCATCTACTAACAACTATCATACAGATAAAAATCTTGCAGGCTTTTTTTTTGTTAACCCAAATCCTCTGGACTTAAATGCCCCACGAGACTAAACAGTGAAGCAGCCATTGAGGAGATTCAACACTCATTGTTTCATGAGACAGACATTCCTTGTCCAATTAGAATTCCTTTCATGGGCCCAGGGGGGAGAGCAGCACAGCTGGAGGCGCTGGGCTTGTCTGTAGTCCGAAAGCTCTCCACCTCTGCTGTGGACATCTCTTCCACAAACAAACTCTCAAGTGGCCACAGAGGAGATGTTGTGAGACACAAAAACATCTGCATAAAATAAAGAGCAGCTCATTCAGAGCGATCTTGTTTGTGCGGGAAAAATGTCTTTATATGGCGTCATCATCGCCTCCATCAAAGCAGTTCATTGTATGTTTGATGTCAAAATAGTTCTGTCAGATAAAAATGGGGTTATGTGAGATGAAAACAAAAACATGTCCAACTAAAATCGACTCGCATTAAAAATGACAACATGCAGACGTAATCCACTTGTTCTAGTGTCATACATCAACGGTCAAAGGGAAAAAGCAGTAACACTTACAGGAATTAACATGAACTAACTACATTAGGAATACCTCTAAATCATTTAATAATCTTAGTGTAAATGTTAATTTCAACATCTACTAAAACATTATTAAAATCTAAAGTCATGTCTGTTATTATTTTTAATAGACCCTGTCAGACTACAAATGTATTGCTCATTGTTAGGTAATGATAGTTAAAGCATCAACTAAATGGGACCTTATAGTAAAGTGTACCCTTGTCCCTGCTGAGTCTACAATACGATACGAAGCACATAACCTTGTAATTTTGCATTTACTAATCCTTCAATTCCACAAACACTTATATTTCAACAGCAGATTTGGTTTACAGAGACAAACTGTAAATCCAATCCTTCAGGGCATTGTCACTATGTCTGTGACGATATCATTAAGATCGGTATGCAATCAATCACATCCTGTTCATTTCCAAGCATGCAGTTATTTCAAGAGTAGCCGGGGAAAAATCCTCCCCAAAAAAAAAAAAAAAAAAAAAAACCATCAGTGGATTGTGAAACGCTATATTAGCATATAAAGATCAAGCGCTGTAACCCTTTGTTAACTTGCTTCAGTGAGCAAATATAATAAGCAAGGCACAACACAAAATATTAACAAATAGTCTGCCACACGTGATGGTAGTCTTAATGTATAACCGAGACACAGCCATCCAGATGAGGGGAACGGAGAAAACAGCTGCCTCTGCTTCCTTCATCCGGTTAATACTCAGCTGATTTATGACTAATCCAACCTAACAAACCATACCGGGGGGCTGCTTTCGGCTGATAACGTTCACATAAGTGAAAATAAAGCATGTCCACAGAGTACTGTGTTGTTTATAGAGATGCTGATGAAATGAAAGACTGGTTATCGTCTTAGCATGCGTTTAGCATGAAGAGCCAGGCTACTGCAACTCGCCCCAGCAGCAGAAAGCTAGCAGGATAGTCAGTCGCTTAGCCTTCCACACACACATGAGCGACAAATACACAGCGATAATAACGGAACTAGAAGTATGACACGATAATTAACTCAGTAATTATTACATTAAAACGCTAAAGGAGCTTATTTGTTGGGTTTTTACCTGTCAGTCGGATTTTGATGCTTGACCCGTTCCTTCGAGTCCCAGGATTCGACATCACTCCCACAAAATAACCAACGAACTTTCTCTCAGGATAAACCCAAGACGCTCGCTTCAAGCGGATATAAAAACGTATAAAAACGCGCTACGCTAATATGTGGGTTGTGCATGTGTTTCTAGGCGATAAAACGGTATTATTTCCGTCTGGCAAATCCCCTGTAGCTTTCAGACTTAACAACACAGGCTAACATTTTTTGAGCTCAACGGCGTTCTGACATCACGTTAGTACAGCTGTACGTGCACGTACTCGCGGCTTGGGCGTGCGCGCGCTCTTCAGTCTGGCGCTGGCAGTACATTTGTGGTATGCGAAGTAAAAGGATATTAGTCATGTGCGTTGTGATGTTCTCCAAAGTTGAATAACTTTATGAAAAATTGTACGTTGGCTATTTTTCAAGCGATAGATAGATAGATAGATAGATAGATAGATAGATAGATAGATAGATAGATAGATAGATAGATAGATAGATAGATAGATAGATAGATAGATAGATAGATAGATAGACAGACAGACAGACAGACAGACAGACAGACAGACAGACAGACAGATAGATAGATAGACAGACAGACAGACAGACAGATAGACAGACAGACAGACACAGACAGATAGATAGCAGACAGACAGACATAGATAGATAGATAGATAGAAGACAGACACAGACAGATAGATAGCAGACAGACAGACATAGATAGATAGATAGATAGATAGATAGATAGATAGATAGATAGATAGAGAAGAAGACAGACACAGACAGATAGATAGCAGACAGATAGATATAGATAGATAGATAGATAGATAGATAGATAGATAGATAGATAGATAGATAGATAGATAGATAGATAGATAGATAGATAGATAGATAGAAAGACAGACAGACAGACAGATATATAGCAGACAGACAGACAGACAGACAGACAGACAGACAGACAGACAGATAGACAGATAGACAGATAGATAGATAGATAGATAGATAGATAGATAGATAGATAGATAGATAGATAGATAGATAGATAGATAGATAGATAGATAGATAGATTATTTATTACATTTAATTGGCATGATGCTGACTGCATGAATTGTGGCTTGATAGTTGTCATGTGGCAGAAGCAAATAGGGTTGGTCTGAGCAACGGGAAAGGATTGGATTTGAGGACTTTAGCAACTGAAAACAATGGAGCCATTTAATAGTGTTGAGAAAAGCCAATCCACATAAACAGCAGGATAATGAGGGAGGGAGGGAGGCAGGCCACACACTGGCCTTTTTCAATCCGTCACAACTTTAATGAGAAGAAAGCCATTGTGCTCTTGGCATTATAATGAAATGTATTTGATCTGAAAAATCATTAAAAAAAATAAATAAATAAAAAGCATACTGATGCAATTAATCATGGGATGTAATGTGGTTTAATGATGCACAATTCAAAAATGAACGGTGAATAAATGGAAACATTCCAATGTATTGATAGATTCTTAAGGACGTCATGTAATTGTGGCATGTCTTGACACTTCTGAGCTCATGCAGATATTGATCAGAAAAATATTGCTCATTTTGAAAATACAATCTGACTACATGCCAATTAAAACTAAAATTCTGAAATTATAATAACAAAAAGGTTCAATTGGTTTCTATAGGTATACCCGATTCTTGATTCAAAACTTCATGCCTTAAAATGGTTGCATAATACTTTCATGTTCATGTTCATGTTTTTATTTTCATGTATGTTTACAAGATGCTTAAGTCTTAATATTTTATTTTGTATTTACATATTAAAGCCACAATATGTAATTTTTCGCCACTAGAGGTCGCTTATTCAAAACAAATGCGTAACTTGATAATGCCTTGATTTCGTGGAGCTTTTATTATGTCGCTGCACACTGCACACTGTACTCTTCACTTCGTTAGGTGTGTTTGACATAGACTGCCGGCTGGAAGCAACCGATCGGCGAGAGTAGCCGCATGCAGGCGGGAGGAGCTGCAAACGGAGACGTGAAGTCAGACACTTTCTTCTTCCCGTAGTGACGCTCACGCTGTTTGCATACTTTGTCACAGCTGAAGTGAAATAAATGCAATATTTGTCAAATACACAGATGTTTCAGAGAGGTTTTAATTTATGTACTGCTTACTACAGCGTCTGTTTGTACAAGAATAAAGTTCAACATATAAGTCTACACTATCAATGAAGTGGGGTCTATGTTTTTTATCTGTTTTATTTTGATAAACAGGACAATATAACATTTTGCGACTACATGAAAAAAATATTTGTGGGAATTAGTGGAACTGAAGGTTTTAGAATAAACACGAAACACACGGGATCGCTGTCATGCGGTGAATCTGGCCAGTCGTGGAACAGCTGTGTCGTCATCAGAGCTCGTGCAGTCACTCAAGTCGGACAAAATTTCTAACCGGCATGCACTGCTTCAAGTCAGCCGCCGATCAGTTTGTGCATCGCTGCATGAAGTCTGCTTGAAGCCTATTGAAGTCAGGCCGGAAACATTTTGCATTTCGCTGCGTTTCAAAGTAACACAAAGAAAGAAACACATTCAAACATCACACAAATCACATAAAAAGACAACAAGTAACAGAATTACCCCTCACACCGAGCTTGGTGCGAATTCGCATCACGTGACGATGTGTGACCAGTAGAAGATTGATACATCACGGCGTGACCTCTTGGCTGAATTAAAAGAACAATATTTCTATCAAGTCAAGTTGATTTCTATATGTTTTACATTCTGATTGTATTACTATTTGTTATTATATGTTGAATTCATGTTTATAAAAAAAGACGCTTCAGTGAGTGACGTCATATCACGACCGTTGCTGTGTCCGACAAAATTTTGCATGCTCAAAGTCTAGTGTGACCGCGGCTTAACGCAGCACTGTTTTATCATATTAGATACATTAGCAGTAAGCTAAATCGATATTAGGCATGGTAAAACATGGTACTCGCAGTAAATCAAGAAAACGAGATTTAAACAATAAGACTAACTGTGAGCATTTCTGTCAATGAATGTATCCAAACAGTTGCTCACCTGTCTAATAAAACACATAATATATTAAAGCAGGGCTATTCAATTGGTGGCCCGCGGGCCACAACCTCACCCATAGACATAAAATGTATATATATATATATACTATATATATATATATACTATATATATTAGGAACACCATACTAACTTTGACCCCCTTTCGCCTTCAGAACTGCCTTAATTCTACATGGCATTGATTCAACAAGGTGCTGAAAACATTCTTTAGAAATGTTGGCCCATATTGATAGGATAGCATCTTGCCGTTGATGGAGATCCAGGGCACATCCAGGGCACGAAGCTCCCGTTCCACCACATCCCAAAGATGCTCTATTGGGTTGAGATTTGGTGACTGTGGGGGCCATTTTAGTACAGTGAACTCATTGTCATGTTCAAGAAACCAATTTGAAATGATTCGAGCTTTGTGACATGGTACATTATCCTGCTGGAAGTAGCCATCAGAGAATGGGTACATGGTGGTCATAAAGGGATGGACATGGTCAGAAACAATGCTCAGGTAGGCCGTGGCATTTAAACAATGCCCAATTGGCACTAAGGGGCCTAAAGTGTGCTAAGAAAACATCCCCCACACCATTACACCACCACCACCAGCCTGCACAGTGGTAACAAGGCATGATGGATCCATGCTCTCATTCTGTTTACGCCAAATTCTGACTCTACCATCTGAATGTCTCAACAGAAATCGAGACTCATCAGACCAGGCAACATTTTTCCAGTCTTCAACTGTCCAATTTTGGTGAGCTTGTACAAATTGTAGCCTCTTTTTCCTATTTGTAGTGAAGATGAGTGGTACCCAGTGTGGTCTTCTGCTGTTGTAGCCCATCCGCCTCAAGGTTGTGCGTGTTGTGGCTTCACAAATGCTTTGCTGCATACCTCGGTTGTAACGAGTGGTTATTTCAGTCAAAGTTGCTCTTCTATCAGCTTGAATCAGTCGGCCCATTCTCCTCTGACCTCTAGCATCAACAAGGCATTTTCGCCCACAGGACTGCCGCATACTGGATGTTTTTCCCTTTTCACACCATTCTTTGTAAACCCTAGAAATGGTTGTGCGTGAAAATCCCAGTAACTGCGCAGATTGTGAAATACTCAGACCGGCCCGTCTGGCACCAACAACCATGCCACACTCAAAATTGCTTAAATCACCTTTCTTTCTCATTCTGACATTCAGTTTGGTGTTCAGGAGATTGTCTTGACCAGGACCACACCCCTAAATGCATTGAAGCAACTGCCATGTGATTGGTTGATTAGATAATTGCATTAATGAGAAATTGAACAGGTGTTTCTAATAATCCTTTAGCTGAGTGTGTATGTATATATATATATATATATATATATATATATATATATATATATATATATATATATATATATATATATATATATATATATAAAATATAATTTAATATAATTATTAATAAATATATATAAATTATTATATTTTATAAAGTATTTATTATGTCTTTGGTCCCGCTAAAACCGCACATTCCTGTGTAAATTCATTCACAGACCACGTAGCCTAGCAAAACACAAACAAAACAGCGTGCCGGTAGTAGCCTCGATTACTATCAATATGTCTTTATCAACACTGAAACGTAAAATTGAGTATAAGATGTCATTGATAGGCGACACACTGACACGGTCCGTGTCCTGGTTAAAATAGCTTATTTCACTGGATTTAAAAATTCTTGGAAACATTTGGGATAATATAACTACACAATTCAACTAAATATATAACATTGTTCTAGTGGTTTTTGGTTATTTTAACCCAAAAATCTTACATATTGTGCCTTTAATCAAAAGATTCACCACTAATTAGGTGCCGAGACCTGTCTCTCTAGTCAGACGATGCAAAAAGTCTGCACTCTAAAATAGATTTTATTGACTTAGGCAGGAGACACAAAGACAAATGTTTTGGCTGTTATATTATAACTAAATCCATAAAATTATCCCATGATGGGAACCCCTAAAAGGTTCTATAAATGAAACACCCGACAGAACCCTTTAAGGTTCAAAAGAACCTTTTCTTCTAAGTGTTAATATTGTCTGCACTCTTAACCCATACACCTATTTTGCTGCATCACAGGGTTTCTCAATAATAATGTAATGACGATTAGTTAATTTTAGTTAAAACTTAAATTACAAGCTAGTATTAACTGTGGTAGCATTTGTGTGGTTTGGATTTTAGAGAGCGATTGCAACACTATAGGGCTTATAATAATGTCAGACATGATTTGAGAACAGCAACAGTCATCGAGTAAGTCTAACAACATTCACAAATTATATAGCTTATGTGGGAATGTTTTAGAATGTGGTACATGCTGTAATTGAGATGTTGATGTAGCTCACTTCTGCCATCTCTTGGTCAATACGTGATGAATACAGGGTTTGATTGTTTGCCAAAAGAAAAGACTGACCAAACAATTGACGAAGCAGAAAGAAATGAATGAAAGTGTTTGAATAAATAAATTCACACACTTTCAGGGGTTCCCATGGTAGAAGTCGTGTTCTCAGTAGAGATCGCTGGGTTGGGGTCCCCCTCGGTAGAGATCGAGTTCCGGTTGTGCTTGCCGAGTCATTCTATAAATAAAAAAAAATAAAATAAAAAAAAACAATCGATATTTAACGTTCTAAATTTCGTGTTTAAACATAATATCAAATAGACAAAGAATTCATATAAGTGGTAATAAAATATGCAAATAAAACGTACTATCTTGGGATATTAGGCTAGCCTACATAAAGCTACATGTGCCAAGAGATAATGTGTTGGGGGTGGAAATGGGAAAACAAATTGGCTGCTACTCTCTCTCTTGTCATGGTTGTAACTAATCATTAGCATTCCAGAGTAAAAATAAAATAAAATAAAATAAAATTTCAATAATAAAAACATTATTATTAACAGTATTTTAAGTGAAAACAACAAAAGCAGAGAGTACACGGTCGGGTGTCTTTACCTAGCCATTGGTATTGAACAAACTGGAGGTAAACATCAAATTATAAAGACAAAATACTCCAAGACACAAATGTGGTGAAAGTAAAAAGACTTTAATTAACTGGGCTAAATCATTAAAAACAATTAAAAATGTAGATCTAAGCATTTTGGCTACACAGCCTACTTCTTCAGGATATTATTTCCTGTCTATTTTATGTGAGTGCATATGTTATACGAATAAAAACTCACAGACTTTTATCCAAGTTATAAATTAATGTAACTCTGCTGTGAGTTGGAAAACCATATTGACAAGTTTTGCTGTATTTATTTGTTTATTTTATTTTATTTTTAATTGGAATTTGTATGACTGGCTATATGGACATTAAAATGCAAAAATAGACCATTGTTTGGTGAAATTTGGTACACCTTTCATTAAATGACATTTTCCAAAGCTAGACATCTTGCTACAGTCAGTTTTGCAAAAAAAAAAAAAAAAAAAAAAAATAATAATAATAATAATAATAATAATAATAATAATAATAATAAAAATTGCCTATTACCTCTAAATTAGGATGATTTTGATATATAAAAAAAAAAAAAACTCAAAGAACATTATAACATGTGAAAAATAAAAACATTAATAAAAAAATTTAAAAAAAGACCCTTTTAGAAGGTATCTCAGAATATACAGCTGAGTTTGAATACCTAATGGACTACTTGCACAGCTACTTCAACATTCTACTTATTACATTTCAGGAGTTTCCGGTAACAGCTTTCAGCGCACCTACATACATGAGAATGCAGATTATTATTACGTTTTAAGGCTGCCAATTGATTAAAACAATAAATAATGTTCTTTATTAAAGGGATAGTTCACCCAAAAATGAAAATTTGATGTTTATCTGCTTACCACGAGGGCATCCAAGATATAGGTGACTTTGTTTAAATAGAACAAAAATTAAGATTTTTAACTCCAATCGTTGCAGTCTGTCAGTCGTATAATCTATGTGAATGGTAACACATGAGAATGAGAACTATAAGAGTGTAAAAAAACATGCACAGACAAATCAAAATGAAACCCTGCGGCTTGTGACGACACATTGATGTCTTAAGATTTCTCGCATGGTTTCTGGCACAAACCGATCGTTTCGTGTCTTAAGACATCAATGTGTCTTCACGAGCTTGGTACGTGGTACGTGTCAAAGTAACATCCACATGGATGGCAGGACCCAAGGTTTCTCAGCAGAACATTGTCCAAAGCATCACACTGTCTCCGCCGGCTTGCCTTCGTCCCATAGTGCATCCTGGTGCCATGTGTTCCCCAGGTAAGTGACGCACACGCACCCGGCCATCCACGTGATGTAAAAGAAAACGTGATTTCTTCTTGATTCCACCTTCTTCCATTGTTCCGTGGTCCAGTTCTGATGCTCACAAGCCCACTTTAGCTCTTTTCGGTGGTGGACGGGGTCAGCATGGGCAACCTGACTGGTCTGCGGCTATACAGCCCCATACGCAACAAACTGTGAAGCACTGTGTATTCTGACACCTTTCCATCAGAACCAGCATTAACTTCTTGAGCAATTTGAGCTACAGTAGCTCATCTGTTTGATCGGACCACACGGGCCAGCCTCTGCTCCCCACGTGCATCAATGAGCCTTGGTCGCCCATGACCTGGTCGCCGGTTCACCACTGTTCCTTCCTTAAAGCACTTTTGATAGATACTGACCACTGCATACCGGGAACACCCCACAAGAGCTGCAGTTTTAGAGGTGCTCTGACCCAGTCGTCTAGCCATCACAATTTGGCCCTTGTCAAACTCGCACAAATCCTTACTCTTGCCCATTTTTCCTGCCCCCAACACATCAACTTTGAGGACAAAATATTCACTTGCTGCCTAATATATCCCACCCACTAACAGGTGCCATGATGAAGAGATATTATTTAATCATTGACCTATTGCAACTTTTTTTTTTTTTTTTTTTTTTTTTTTTTTTTTTGTAGCCTACCGAAAACAAGAAAACACATTGCAAATGAGAGTAAGAAAAATAAATGTAATCATATGAATTATTTAGCACATTTTAAGGTTGTTAAGATACACTACACTGCCAAAAGTTTTGGGATGCCTGCCTTTACATGCACATGAACTTTAATGACATCCCATTCTTAATCCGTAGGGTTTAATATGGAGTTGGCCCACCCTTTACAGCAATAATAGCTTCAACTCTTCTGAGAAGACTTTCCACAAGGTTTAGGAGTGTTTATGGGGATTTTTGACCATTCTTCTAGAAGCGCATTTGTGAGGTCAGGCACTGATGTTGGACGAGAAGGCCTGGCTCGCAGTCTCCGCTCTAATTCATCCCAAAGGTTTTCTATTGGGTTGAGGTCAGGGCCAGTATTTATCAAGCTTCTCAAAGTTCCATTTTAGTCTTAAGTGCTGAGAATTTGTGAAATTTACTCCTACTTCCAAACTTAAGTATAAAAACAAGTTATCAAATTTTGTAAAGCTAAGAATCACTCTTACTCTCCCAGTTATTTAAGACACCTCAAGAGGTCTCTCAGGTGGTTAGGAGTTGCCAGTAGAGGCTCGTGCAGCTTTCCTGTAGCTCAAACAGTAGAGCATGGCGCTAGCAACACAAAGGTCATGGGTTTGATTCCCAGGGAATCAAACCCATGACCTCACAAAGCAAGAAGTAAAAAAAATGTAAAATGTGTATCTTGAATGCAACATAAGTCGCTTTGGATAAAAGTGAATTATCTGAGAATATTCTTAAAGAAGGAAATCTATTCAATGATTGGTCCATGCCTATGTTGTCTTCCAAAATCCTGTTTGTGGCACAGCAAAGTGTCGTAAATCATCCCTAAGACTGACACTTATGATTTAGTCCTACACTTCACTTAAAGTGTGACTGAGATGCTTGATAACTAACTTTTAAGCGCAGCTTTGAGCCGAGATTTTTTTTTTTTTAAAGAAAGTCAGTTCTTAGCAGTGTTCTTGTGAGAAATTCTCAGAAGCTTGATAAATACAGGCCCGGGACTCTGTGTGCTTGATTTTATACACCTGTGGGACACCTGAATTCAATGATTTGGAGGGGCGTCCCAATACTTTTGGCAATATAGTGTATCTGGACTAGAAAATAAGACAAACATTATGAATTTCTGTGCAATGAATTTCTTTGCAATGTGTACTTTAATGAAGACGTGCACAAATCTTTCAGGAGAGGGATTTCTTTGTGTTAAGCATGCGTGTTTCCTTCTTGCAACTGTGACTGCAGTGATTTAAAAATTCATATTAATTAATAATAAATACCAACTGTGAAACCAGCTCTAAAACAGCCATTGGGTGTGGAGAACAGTGATGAGCTTTAAATATCACATATTCCTAGTGGAGAAATTGGTGCCGGCAAGACCAAGAACACCAAAAAGGTCATGCAGTACTTGGCAGCAACTGGAGGGAAAAGACAGTTTCTAATTTCGAGACAAGCAAATGGTTTTGATATCCTCTCCGTGGAACATTACACCCTGTTCTATAAGCCAAGAGTTTACACTGAATCATTTACTCTATTCTTCCCTGTCCTAAAGGCCTTAGTAATGCTAAAACCACCAGGAACAACAACTCTTTTCCATCTTTTCCTATCTTCTCCTACCACAAAGCTTGCAACTACATCTTCTGAATCATCATGTCATATTTATTCTAGGAGAAATTTATCTGAATCCACTTCTAAACTGGTTAGTGAAAATTTTGAGATATGAGTTGACTATATTTTAGCACCTTCAAAGCTGTTCTGTATGATAATCACCTGGGCAAATCTGGCAACAAGGATGGGACAAAGGTCCAAAGGCCCATTAGGAAATAAATATTTCTATGTTGTTGCTGGATTGTCAAAGAAAAAGAAGGTCCCAAGTTGATTACACATCCCAGTTGGGATACAACATTGCAGGATGGCTATACAAAAACAAAGATCCACTGAATGAAACAGTGATGGGCCTGTTGCAGTCCTCCATGCATCTTTCGGCACATCTCTTCAAAGCAGAGAAGCACCAGTGCACCAGCATTTTCTTTGGCTTTGACCCAAACAGGAGAGCTGAATAAACTGTAGTGTGTCAAATGAACAACCAGATAATTTACATCCATGTTTTGCATTTAATTCTTTTATTTATATATATTTTTTCATTCTATTCATATTTTAATCATTATTTTTACCTTATATTACTTTTTTCCTCTGTCAAGCTGTTTGTAAACAAAAGGATTTAAAATATGCTATATAAATCAGGTTTTATTTATTTACTTACACATATTGGAGTTCCGTCCTTAATTAATCAGACTACAGTTACCTTTTTCTAACTTTATTAGTTAGTATTAGTAAATTATTCATAATTCAATGATTCTCCTAATTCTCCTAATTTGATTTTTTTAAATTTCCTTTCTAAAAAAACCTATTACTTATATATGTTTGGGAAAGTCTTCCAGTTTTGTGGAATTGCACAGACAAGAAAGGCCACTAGTTAGGCCAAATATTTTTAGTAAGCGTTTTATTTTGATAGTCTTTTTTTATATTATTCTTTTAATTTAACATTTTTAAGAGTTAATTAGTATTAAAGAATAATTTCCCAACCCCCTTGTAGTTCTTATAATGTAATAGATTACATTACTAACTGCAATTTTCAACATGTAATTTCTATTCACTATGGATTAGTTTGTAAGTAATCTGCCCAACACTTATACAGTATGTCACCAGTGCACATCCACCAAGCAGCACAGATTGTTATATTTCAGAAATACTCTCTTGCGTTTACCAGGTGTTTGTGATGCATTCTTAATCCTGCACCTGGCAACTGGCATGTAACGGTTGCCTATAAAGGGATTCTGCATTTCCCATAAAGGCTTTCCTAACAGTAGCTTAAAGGGGACACGATGTAAAATTTGAACATAAATATGTGTGTGTGGTGTGTGTACACAACCACCCTATAATGGTAAAAATCCACCAACTTCTCTTTTTTTGACCCTGCCCTGAATGAGCTGTACACAGTCCACCATCTCCTTGTCTGAGCATTTAACAGCAGCAAGTAAGAAATGTATTCTTATTAAAGCTATTAACTTAATTCAATGAAGAGTATTGAGTGATTTTGTTTTTCTTCAGTTGGTTCATATTACAGCCTATATAGCAGTACAGTATATTACGCTGCTTTCACTTTAATACACAGATCAAATATGCACATGCGATTTCTTTACTTGCTGTTTACAGACAACCGACTGTGTTTATGTGAACTTTGTGTGTTTTTGGCATAACCAGGACGTGAACGAGATCTTAGTTTAATACTCACGGGATGCGCCGTCTGGCAGCTTTCTGTGCGCGTGCTACAAGTACCCGAGGCACGAGCTGTACAGGCTCTGCCCTCTTCTGGAAAGGGAAGGGTACATAACACACAGTTTCTGCCAGTCTCATGTTAATCTTGAGTACATATAGAGTAGTATTGCATCCTTCATATCTCCGAAGAGTCTTTCGTTTTATCATATTTATAAAAGATAGATACGCTGTACCGATTCTTTCCGAAAACAGCCGAGCTCGTGGATACGTGCATTGGGCGGATCTAAAGAGTCACGAGCACACACACACACACACACACACACACACAATACATGAGACGTGGGAGGGCGAATGAGGGAGCTCGGAAGCATATAAGGATGAGTGACACCAGTGAAGGACGAGAGAGGACCAGGCCTGGACTTTATATTGTGTTTTGTTTATGTTTTATTATGTCTGCGTGGCAGGTGAGGCTCATTCGCAATCACGCACCGGTCTCGCTTGCTCCTCCCACGTCTCTCGCTCGTCAGCCTCACCACACCAACAAAACACAGACATTTGATGCAGTTTCACTCACTGTCTGCGGTTTCGACTCATGACCGGGAACAAACAAACACACTTGAAGAACTCCGTTGCTTCTCCGGAAAAAACTCTGCACACTGTTCACTTAACGCTGGGTTATTTGAGAAGCTGAACAAGGTTATCTTTCCCTCACAACCAGATACACACTTCTTTAGTGACGTTGATTTTGTTGACAGAAATGGTAAAGAATATTAAAAAATAACTTAATACAATACTGATCACTATTTCCAAAGAAAAGAGTGATGCCAAGAAAAATAGTATGCTCTAAAAAAAATGCTGGGTTAAAAACAGCCCATTGGGTTGTTTTAACTGAGCGGTTGGGTAAAATGTTTGCCCAATGTGCTGGGCAGTTTTATTTAACCCAACTATTGTTTCGAAATTACTATATGGCTGGCTTAAAATGAAAAATAAATAGTTACAGACACATACTACACTTACTAGAGGCAATAATAATAATCAAAAGGTGAACATTTATTAATAAGCTATTTAATAAATGTTTATTGTTTAATTATTATTCATCAGATATATTAATAATGTTAATTTATTAAACATATTAATAAATGTTAATTTCCAACATACTTTGGGTTCATTTTAAGCAAAGCAATACAGTAATTTTTAAAGAATAGTTGAGTTAAATAAAACTACCCAGCAGGTTGGGCAAACATTTAGCCCAACCGCTGGGTTAAAACAACCCAATTGCATTCTATGTCTGTATGGTTTTCATTTTTAATGAATTGTATTTTTAGAATTGTTTTCATCTTTAGGAATAAAATACATTTGCAGAAGCAGAGGAGCTGATGAACCAGCTGATGAAGCAGAATGAAAGCAGCATGAAAGATCAGATATCCAGGATATGAAAGAGCCATTAGAGGAGGAGGAGAAGTGCGCTCCCAATCCTTCAAGTGCTCAAAAGAGCAAACTAATGGACTTGAGAAGGGACTTGGAAGAATGGGAGTCAACTCTGGCAAAGTCAGAGAAGGAAAAACAGGTAAAAGCAATCAAGGATTTCACTAAAATATGGCTGTAAATTCCCCACACATTTGTTATTATGTGAAATCAAGAAAACACGCTATTGATTGACAAATTAAAATAAAGTAACCTAATTATCTAATATTATTCAGTTTATCGGCTCCAAAATAACTGCTGTGGCTCTTTAGGGCCTGGATGCCAAGGCTCAGAAGGAAAAAAAAAAAAAAAAAAGTAACATACTGATCAATAAATGAACCTGTTGTCATTAGAAAAGTAGACTCAAAGAGATAAAGTGGAATAAAATAATTGAAGTAGACTTTGCAGTGAGTAAACTGTAGACTTATAAATATGTGGTTAACAAATGTATATAGAGTATAATGTGCAAACAGGTTTATAACAGGCTGTTACACAGTAAGTAACGAGAACAGAAAGTGCAGTGCAATGACAGTGTATAACAGGTTGTTTAACCTGGCGTGAAGTCACGTGATGTTAAGTGACTGAGTTCAGGAGTCTGATGGCCTGGGGAAGAAGCTCCTCCTGAGTCTCTCGTGATGTTTTGGCCATCAGGCCTGGGGAAGCGCTACTCAGATGGCAGCAGCGTGAAATGATGGGGTTTGCAGGGTGATTAGAGTCCTTGATGATCTTGGTAGCTCTACCTTTGCAGCGTTTGGTGTAGACGTCCTGCAGAGACGGGAGAGCTGACCCTGAGATACGCTCGGATAAGCACACAACTCTTTGCAGGGCTTTGCGGTCATGACTGGTGCTGTTCCCATACCACGCTGTGATGCACTGAGTTAAAACACTTTCTATCGCCCCTAAATAGAAAGTGTTCAGGATAGCTGGTGAAACCCTGAATTTCCTCAGCTGGCGCAGGTGGTACAGTCTTTGCCTGGCTTTTTTCACCTGTGTCTGAATGTGAGCAGTCCAGGTCAGGTCCTCTGAGATGTTTACACCCAGGTACTTGAAGCTGCTCACTCTCTCTACTGGTGACCCGCTGATCATGAGGGGGGAGTATGTCCGTTGCTGTCTCTTCCTGAAGTCCACAATCATTTCTTTGGTCTTGCCAACATTCAGAGAGAGACAGTTGTCCTGGCACCATGATGTTAGATGCTCCACCTCGTCCAAGTATGCCGCCTCATTGTTGTTGGAAATGAGGCCCAGGACAACAGTATCATCAGCAAATTTGATGATAGAGGTGGAGCTGTGTGTGGACAAACAGTCATGCGTGTAGAGAGAGTAGAGCAGGGGCTCAGGACACAGCCCTGTGGAGCTCCCACACTCAGGGTGATGGAGGAGGAGGTGGACTGGCCTATTCTCACCACCTGAGGCCTGCCAGTGAGGAAGTCCTCAATCCAGTGGCAGAGAGAAGGATTCAGGCCGAGATCCAGGAGTTTGGAGGTTAGCTTGGTGGGAACTATGGTGTTAAAGGCTGAGCTATAGTCAATAAATAGCAGTCTTACGTAGTTCCCACTTTTGCTGTCGATGTGAGTGAGGGAGGAGTGGAGGACATGAGAGATGGCATCTTCAGTCGATCTATTGGGACGATAGGCAAACTGAAGAGGGTCCAAAGTGTCAGGAATGAAGGCGCAAATGGTGTTTTTAATGAGTCTCTCAAAGACCTTCATGACTATAGACGTGAGAGCCACTGGACGATAGTCATTTAGGCAAGAGGGTTTACTGTTCTTAGGGACAGGGATGATGGTGGATTTTTTGAAGGAGGTGGGGACCACAGATGTAGCGAGAAGCACAGACTTGGAAGATCTCAACATAACGAAGAACATAAGAAATGTGAGCAGTTGCAGAAAGACCTTAAAAGCGCTCAGAAGGAATGCCAAGACAGATATACAAGTTTATGAGGAGTTTCCTCAGAAACTGTCAGGAAAGATCAAACAGTAATTTCTGGTATTGCAGGCTCTCAGATAATTTATAAACTCCTTATACTAACATAATGTTAAAATACACTCAATACGAGTTTCTCATTTGATCTGCTAAAAAGATTTGTTTTCAACATCAATGTAGCCCAACAACATCAGAGTACAATAGAGTTCCTCTAAGCTAGCCTGAAGGAAGAGGTCAGAGGTCATGCTGAAGGTTTGAAGACCAAGAACAAAATGGAGTCAGACTTGAAATGGAGATACAGCTGGACAATGGTACTAACAACAGTGAGCAGTAAGACCTTCAAGAGAGCAAAGCTTTGGCCCCACTTGTGCATGAAATTGTATTTTGTATGAAATAGAAATCTTTTGTAACAATGTAAGTCTTTACTTTCACTTTTGATCAATTAAATGTTTCCTTGCTTACATAGTATTAATTTTTACTTTTTACTGACCCCAAACTGTAATTTGCATTTGTATGTGTATGCAATATTTTGGAATTTTGCAGTCTCCGCTGACAAGTAATGTGTTTTTTTGTTTTAATGTGTTTTATGCACAAGAAAATTACTTTTAAGAGGGAGAGGTCATATTTTTAACAAAAAAAGTCAACAAAAAAAAAACACATTGTAATATTGCACAGATATATAAGGACTAGTCCTAATCATAATAATAAGATTAAACTGAGCTCGTCTAAGAACAAAAATTGCACACTCCTCTGAACAACCCTGCTGGCCTGCTCGTACACTCCCATCCCTCACCATTGTCTTCTGAATGACTTGGCTATGAGTGCACACGGACACGCCCACCGTTCTGCCGTGCGTACGCATGCGCGCTGAGCTGTGTGCCATTTCCTGGATTCCTTGACAGGCCGAAATCAGGGAGCGAGAGAGCAGTCGGAGTGAATTCGTGTCGACTGTCCAGAGTCCGCGAATTCAAGTCCGTCCACCAGCTGAACAACCGAGAACGAACATCCTTACGAATATTTCCACAAGAAGCGGAACATCGGTTCAGGTAAATGAGGCCCGTGTCATGCCTTTTCCCGACAGCAGGGAGCGGACTGAACCGGCATCTTGAGCAAGGCCTTCCTGATCCTCAAATTTAAGACCACGAACATTGTGTAACTTCACTCGCATTATAACCGTGTTTACAGTTATGCAAGATGCTACAGATCTTTATCTTTAAATCCAGAGTCTCTTTTCTTGTTTTGTGTGTAATTTTTACTTGAATTAGATCTGTTTTTTGCGTTAGCTTGCGGCTAATGTAGCAAGCAGACAGCTCCCGAACAGAAGCCCACGGCATCAGATATTGATCTTCTGCCTCACCCACGCCCTGAAACCGGGAACTGACAGCCGTCATCTGGTTTTGCCGGTTAAACAGGCGATTTTTGCTATTATTATTATGATTCTAAACAGAATACAGTGCATATGTAGTTCGGGACATAGACTGAAAGATGTGCTTTAGCCTCGGCTTGCCAGTTTATCAGTTCTGGTTTACATTGTTTTTGACACTTATGAACCCATTTACAACTAACGTTAAATCCATAGTGCATGATTATCCACGATTTCGAGTGTAGTACTTTTTTATTTATTTATTTATTTTTATAAGTCACACTCGCAATAATCAAGTAATTAATGTAAAGTAAAATTTGCCCAGTTAATTCGTATATTTTTTTTACTCCGCCAAAGTAAAAAAGAATCCAAAACATCAAGATTTGCATGTCACTAAGCAACGTACATGAGGAAAGCCAGACTGGATCAGCCTGTGTAAGTGGAGTGGAGCTAGAGAGAAAGATTCCCATCCTAGCTTTCGTAATCACGCCGGGTTTTTATTTTATTTTTTATGCTTATCCTGCTCTGAGCACACCAGTGAGAGAATCCCTACATACATTTGTCCTGCACGGTGAATAAATGTAAATGTCAAAACGGTTTAATCACAGCTTACCCAACAAGTATACTCTTAGTTATAATATTCCTGGCATCGTAATCAAATACGATTGTTTTTTGGTTTTTTCAGGCTGAGGTGCAAATTATTTGAAGATAATGTCACTCCACCAGTTTTTGTTGGAACCCATCACATGCCATGCATGGAACCGGGACAGGACCCGTAAGAAAGCTTTTTATTCATAGATGTTGTCTGTAACCATGGTTTTATCATTTTTAAACTAACGCCTCATTTCATGTTTTGTTTTTTTATTGACAGAAATTGCTATCAGTCCAAACAATCATGAAGTCCATATATACAAGAAAAGTGGAAATCAGTGGGTGAAAGCTCATGAATTAAAAGAACACAATGGGCACATCACAGGTACAAGTCCCTGCAAACTGAATGTTACGTTTCTTAAGTTACTCACAAAATGTTATGTTAAAATGGCCTGTTAACCATTGTTTTTGTGTTCCTTTCCAGGTATTGACTGGGCTCCTAAAAGTGATCGTATTGTGACTTGTGGAGCGGACCGGAATGCTTATGTATGGAGTCAAAAGGACGGCGTGTGGAAACCCACCCTTGTTATTCTCAGGATCAACCGCGCTGCCACGTTTGTGAAATGGTCTCCGCTGGAGAACAAGTTTGCAGTGGGAAGCGGAGCACGACTCATATCCGTTTGCTACTTTGAGTCTGAAAATGATTGGTATGTCACAGTTGATATATTGAGCTTCATTGATTGTTTTGCCTTCCAGGTCTTGTGCATATATATTGTTTTTACTAACTTATTTATTTTTATTTAGGTGGGTTAGTAAACACATCAAAAAGCCCATACGTTCAACTGTCCTCAGTTTAGACTGGCATCCAAATAATGTGCTTCTGGCAGCTGGGTCATGTGACTTCAAATGCAGGTGCGACTTTCTATTTTGAAGCTTGTTAACTGTTAATGTCTCTGAGCATAGAAATAAACCTTTTATTAGCTGTCTGAATCATATTTGTGTGTTCGTTTCTCAGGGTATTCTCTGCATACATCAAGGAGGTGGATGAGAAACCAGCTCCAACCCCATGGGGGTCCAAGATGCCCTTTGGACAAGTGATGGCAGAGTTTGGCGGGGCAGGAAGTGGAGGATGGGTTCACAGCGTCTGTTTCTCAGCCAGTGG